>KN825180.1:0-27347 GCA_000827395.1 Paxillus rubicundulus Ve08.2h10 | reverse complement strand
GGTGAGAGAGCCTCACCTTACTAGTCTCTGTAAAGGACTGAGAAGGGTTGTTGAGGTGAAGAAGTTCTTGATGAGAATAGAGGATTGAAGTCCTGTATTGAACAACTTGTACAGCCTATAGTATTAGGCGTATGGCCCTGGTATTTATATGTAAGTGCAGTGTGCACAGACCATGTAATCTACGAGTTTAGTCCAGTAAACTGTAGTGTAAGATAACCGTATAAGGTATCTGTAGAATCTCATGGAATACTGTAGAATGTCCATGAGTGAGCTATGAGTAATCTCAATAGCATATGTATATCACATGTTAACTGATAACGGTAATTGATATAACCATACCGTAGTGTGATTATCTCGACAAAGAGAACAACAAGACCAGGAATGTAGTGTACACAGAAGTACTCAAGAATGTATTGGAGCAGTGATGATTAGGATTCACTATATGTGAGTAGATGAGAGATAGATGAAAAAGTAAGAATAGGATGAAAGGGACATGAATGGCTCTGGAATGGCTCTGGAATGTACTAAATGGATTTAAATTAATGAATAGGATGACAGGGACATGGATGCACCATGGTGCATCCATGTCCCTGCAGTGTACTGAATGGACTTGAGTTAATAAATAGGATGACAGGATGATGGGCGGACCACGGAGTGGTCCATCCATCATCCTGCAGCGTACTTGGGGGCTTGGGGGCAACGCCCCCAACGGGTCGATAGACTCGTGCTTATATAAGCGTCGCATGGAGTTGCGCTGTACTACGCGGTGTTGGCTTCTTTACGTAATTTTGATTACAATATTCAATGTCCACTCCTAGGCGCTTGGTTGGACACAAACAACCATGGTGCTGAAGCTCAAGCCTGCCAGTCATTCACCATCGCCCTTCTCTTGGGATGTACTCACACCACCGCGGCACAATACACCACCAACAGAAGCACAGGTAGCAGAGCTACCGTCGCCACCAACATCGTGGCTTTCCGCACGCGACATGAAGATATTCGGCGCTCAGCCTCTGAGATCAGATATTGGTGTCGTACGTTGCAGTGACTGTGACAAGCCCGTTCTACGAAGTGCCATTTCTGATCATGCAAGTGAGTTAAACACATATTACTTCGTGAATTCGATTCGTGTTGATGCGATTAAACAACAGCCAATTGCAATGACATACGATCAGGTAAGAAATGGGTCAAGAGTAGATCTGCAGATGGTGAAGGTATAAACCAATTATCGTCCTTCACTACGCTCTCATGAATTAACCCAAGTTCCTACATCGCCCTTGTCCGGTAGTGGAATTAAAGAGGGGCAAGAAGCGCACAGCGGACGGCGAAGAAGCCGACGACCCGTCCGAGCCCAGCAAGAAGAAGGCAAAGATCACAAAGGGGCGGACCAAGGGACCCGTGGATTATGACAAGCAGTGCGGTGTCATTAACGACAAGGGACTCCCGTGCTCACGCTCGCTCACGTGCAAAGCGCACTCGATGGGGGCGAAGCGGGCTGTACAGGGACGTTCGAAACCGTATGACGAGCTGCTACTCGAATGGAACCGCGCCCACAATCCCAATTGGGTTGAACCGGCCAAGAAAGAGAGCAAGGCAGAGAAAAAGGAGAAGAGGGAGAAGGAGAAGGCGGAGAAGAAGAGACTCGCAATGGAAGCTGCCATTGCGTCGGGTATGGACCCAAATAAAGCAGGGGCAAAGAAAGCGCCGAAGAAGCCTCAGATACCGACAGCTACCAGGCGATTGGAAGGCGATGATGGGGCAGAGAACCTAGATGATCTCGATTCAGAGGTCGAGGTTGACTCGCTGGTGAAAGCTGTTCAGCAAGCGCAGTCAAAGGGGATCATCGGTGTCCCACTCGCGTTACCAAATTTTGAGAGTTCATGGTTTATTGTTAGACGGGAGCGCTTGCGGAGTTGTCGAGACTTACTAGCGAGTGCTCTAGCGTCTAGTGGTGGACGCAATGGGATCGCTGGAGGGGTGAGTACGAGTATCGCGATAGGTTGAAACACCGAGACTTCTCCATGTGTATTATACTTCCATCCCGTCTGGGCGGCGGGTCACGGGCAGTTTCTTCAATTCGTCGGGACAACCATCAAACTTGAACCAACCTCATCCGTAGTACATATACTATGGTGTACGAGCAGAGACTTTGTGCAAGCATGACCAATATTTGTGGCACCGAGACCACCAAGCTGGTTTGTTGTACATACATGAGTAATGGCGACTCGGAGGAGCTCAAACTGAACCTGCACCTCACCAAACGCTAGATGGTCCACTTGCGCATCAACGAGCGCGAACCGAACCCGAATCCATATGTAAATTTCATCACTGTCCTACCAATGGGTGATACAATCGTCGAGGACTCCGCTCATCAACTTCTTCGCGCCCTTGCAGCTCAAGTGAAACCGGTCATGAAAGCACACTCGTTTGTTGTGAACAGCCTCGAAGAGGTGCGCATCCTTATCAGTCCCAACTCGTCCCAGTCCCAAGAAACAGCGACAGCTTGAGCGGTGGGCTGACCTTCGGAGTTCCAGTACGAGTACAATCGTGTTTTTGCAGGGAGAAACTGGAATAATGGGGAGACCATCGGTAAGTGGGGCATCTTTTGGAATTCCTGACGATTGACCACTCGTTGTGGTGACCTCAGAACTTGTTTTGCGGGCATCAAATGGATCATTGCTACCCACCCAGTGGTTGATGAGCACGCTATGCCACGAGGTATTTCTCCAGTGACCATTTCATTGGTCCTCATCAACTGACTTTGATACTGTACCCTCCTGTCTTAGCTGGCTCACATCAGGGTTCGTTCACAGTTCATTTGGGTGTGCGGGGATTATAAAGAAAGCATCTCACAGCACATGAATCATGGTCCGGCTTTCCAAGCACTCTGGCTTCAACTCCGGCAGGACGTACGAGCGCTTCAGAGCAGGGGATACTATGGAGATGGTACGCTATCTTCTTCTGTCTTCTGTGTCGAGGGACTAACTGCCTCTCACCACCGTCCGTAGGCTACTGGTCATCCGGGACTAGATTGGTCGACTCCGTTGAAATTGCTGGGCGAGGCATTGATATGGGCGACCTTCCCGAGTACATGGTAGTTTCCATCTTTCATATCCAGATGGCTCAGTTAGTAACAACGTACGTTAGTGCGGCGGCGCTCATTCACGGGCGCGACCTGCCTCGTATCAGCGCCGCATCTGCAGAACACACGGAGCTGGTCCTTCACATCTCACAGGGCCACAGTCTAAGAAGCGGAAAGCGGGCTCTCGAGTACCCTCGAGCGCGTTCGACTCTACCGGGAAGGCTTTAAATGAAGACCTTGACGAAGAGAAGAAAGCCTATGGTACAGGGTTCCGGAGGAAAGCTGGAAGGTTGGTCTGTTGTCGTTTGATTCGACTCGACTAACGTGCTCTTCAGTAAGCGGGCAAGAGTAGAACGCGCACTAGCCGCTGAAAGACGAATTCATGGTGGAGCATCCACTTCGAGTCCTACCACGCCATCAGGAGCTAAAGACAACTTGGACTCAGCGGATGAGAAAGAATATGCCGAGACAGACCAAGCTCGTCGTCTTACGTTATTGGAGACAATTGATCAAAAGGATCTTGATTCGCTCAAAACTGCGGAATACCATTCCGCCGATGATGGCTTTATACTTCCGAGTGCTGGTCCATCCCGACAGTGTGGAGATTCTCGTGAGGCTCAGATCGTGCACGACTCTGATTTTATTGGCAGTGAAGGCTCAGCGAGAGTTTTTTCCGATCGTCCCGGCGGCAGAAAGAAATCTCCCTCGACGCCATCCAAGAAGAGACAGAAAACACAGCAGTCAGAGCTCCGATTCGTTGGAAATGAGAGTGAGCAGACTCGCTTCCTGGTGCCCGACATCGCGAAGGAACCAGAAGGCGCCTGGGACTGTTTAGTCTGCACACTGTGAGTCTATTGTCGCGATACTGTTGAAGCGCTGCGCTGATGCTTGTTCCGATCGCTAGCAAAAACGAACCAAACCATCTCGCATGTTCTGTATGCAGTACTCCGCGGGGAGACTCGAAGTGGATCGGTAGGAGCCAACCACCCTCGTGAGACAGACCTACAACCCTTCTTTAGAGGCAAGCACGTCGACCGCTAGATCGTACTCTTAACAGCGTTGGGGAATTTGATTGGATTTCCGTAGTCGTTATCCGTGATACCTGCCGCAGCTCCGGCTGAGGTGCACAGGGCATGTACGACGTGTCACGCTGACGAATGGGCGGCCTGTTCAATGTATATTTCATGATCAGTAGGGTAGCTAGTGCCAGTGAATGTTCAAGTTGTTGAAGGAGAAGGTCAATCTTTTAGGAACAAGCTGCTCCATCTTTCTACTACTAGTAGCTACACGGACTCTCTTGCTGCTGTTCCAGCTCACTTGCTTTCCGTTGCCATTACCGCAAGAAAACCAAGACAGCGGATCCATACCGTTCCAACGTCTTATCGACAGTGCAACCTGTCAGTGTCTCCCTGGTGCCATTACCATTGACACGGACTCTCCCGATACCAAGTTTCTCCAATCATAACCACACATCACCTGGCGGCCGTGCTCTAAGCTACGCTCTTCTTCCACCATAATGGCACAACATGGCGAAGAGTATCTCGCCGTGCTCAAGGCTTCCTATGACTATGAACCACAATCCGAGGATGAAATTACAATCAAGGAGAACCAGATCGTGTTTCTCCTTGAGAAGACAGATGACGAGTTGAGTCCATCTTCACGGCTAGTTGTCATGTTTCAGTTGACCGTCTCACCAGTTGGTGGAAGGTAAAGGTCAAGGGTGATTCCCAAGACGCAGACAGCCTTTCGGGGCTTGTGCCTGCAGCATACGTCGAACAGGTGTGTGCACCCCATGCCTCACCAACATAAGTTGTTCAAACGGACCGGTTCCCAGGCTGAACACACCTCAAGTGTGAAGGCGTTATATGACTACGATGCGGCAGCCCCAGGAGAACTCTCTATCAAAGAGGGCGAGATCCTCTTGGTCTTCGATCGTGAGGATGACTGGATCCTCGTTCAAAGCCAGAAAGAAGGTGGCAAAGCCGGCTTTGTTCCCGGGAACTACGTCGAGGAGGTATGCTCTCAGCTCATTACCATGTCGTTTTCTGATTGGTCCCAAGTCTACGGGGGGAGAGGAACTAGATTTAGAGCCGGCACCCGCGCCTCGCCCTCAGATCATCGTTCCTCCTTCTGTGAGTCTCTAACTTCGCTATCGACCTTCTCCAGGCCTCAGATGTTGTATAAGCCGCAGTTGCCAGCACGCCCCGTCAGTGTATACGTGGACCCCGCGGATCGCGTTGCCCAGGCTCCTGTCAAAGCACAAGCCGATGACATCAAGACATGGGCTGTCTCTGAAGTAGACAAGAAGGGAAAGAAAAAGAAAGGCACCCTCGGTATCGGGAATGGCTCCCTCTTTTTCGCGAGCGAATCAGATAAAGTGCGCCACGGCCTCCTCCCAGTACAAGATATCTCGCTCACATCCTGTTTTAGACGCCGGTGCAAAAGTGGGACACCGCTGGTGTAGAGGATTTTACAATCGAAAGGCACAAACACGTTCTCATCGATATGGGTGGCGCAAGCCCCATGAAACTACACTTCAGTGTTGGCAAGGAGGAGATTGCGGAAGCTATATTGACAAAACTCGATGATTCTAGAAAGCTTGCAACCTCCAGTGTCAAGGCAGCGGCGGCTGCAACTGCGGAACTGGACGGTCGTCGATCAGCGCTTACCCCACCACCTCGTCACGTCGAAGCCGATAGCCCATCGAAGAGGAACGGGGTGTCTGTTAGGTTTACAGAGGAATCCCCTCAAATAATACCTCCCAGAGAGCCATCAGAAGATGGTGAAGCAGAGGGCGAGGAGGAAAGTGGCGTCGGCGGAACTGGGGATGATGAAGAAGGTGAATCTGCAGTTGCTCTGTACGATTTTGAAGGCACCAGCTCCGATGAGCTCTCGGTCCAAGAAGGCGAACCATTGCATATCATCGAGAAGGAGGGCGAGGAATGGTGGAAGTGCAGGAATGCACAAGGCGTCGAGGGTGTTGTACCTGCGTCCTACCTTGAGGTGAGTATCACAATACGAATATTTGACGGGATCGACCGACGAACGTTCTCCAGTCCTCAAGTGCCCCTTTGAGGACCGCTGAACCTGATGATGATGACTCTGCAGCACGAGCAGAGGATGGCGCTTCAGCGCAAGCAAAGGGAAGACGTCAAGCGGCCGAGCGAAAGGAGCACGAACGCCAAGCTCGAGAGCGCGCTGAGAAGGAGCGGAAGCATGCTGAACAAGAGCGTGCTAAAGCTGCAGCAGAGATCGAAAGAAAGCGCCAAGATAAGGAAGAAGCTGCTGCTGTCGTAGCGGCTCAAAGGAAAAGGCGACAGGAGGCAGGCAAGCGCGCACAGAAGAACTCTGTAAGTGAACAGGGTAACGCTGCGTACGTTCTTTTGCCTCTCTAAATTTCTCCGCTGAGTAGTTCTTCCGCCCTAGTCGTTCCCAGTCTTCGCAGAGCAAGCCGCCCAGGGACTCGGCATCATCTACACGAACACCCAGCGAACAGAGGAGTGCGTCTGCCCTCAAATATGTTGGATGTATTCTGACCCATTTGAATAGATGGTCCATCGCCGGACTCGATAAGGGTCTGGCATGACAGAAGTGGACAGTTCCGCGTTGAAGCAGCACTTCTTGGATACACTAACGGGAAGCTCAGATTGCACAAGACCAATGGCGTAGTGATAGAGGTTCCATCGGAAAAGATGTCGACAGAAGACATGCGATATGTGGAGCACCACGTCAAAAAGAAATCCTCTAGCTCTCCCGCCCCACCGCCTGCTGCACATCGAGCTTCAAATGACGACGACGATCGGCCCTTAGCGCACAAGCGGCAAAGTGACACTGCCAAGCGCTCTACGGTCCCACAACAGAAAAAAGGACCGCAGATCGATTGGTTCGAATTCTTCTTGTCGGCTGGCTGTGATGTTGACGATTGTACACGTTACGCACACTCTTTTGAGAAAGACAAGATTGACGAGAGCCTGTTGCCGGATATCACGGAATCTACCATGCGTTCGCTTGGCCTACGGGAGGGCGATATCATTCGTGTACACAAGACTGTCCAGCAAAAGCATGCCAAGCCCAAAGCTCCGCCAGCGGATCACCTGGCTAGCGATGAAGAACTAGCGAAGCGACTGCAGGAGGAAGAGCACGCGAAGAAGCCCGTCAACCCAGCTCCTAATCTTTTCGCTGGTCCAGGAGGTGTTTTAAAGAACAATACGCAACGTCGCGGGAGACCTCAGCCAAGCAAGAGTCTACCTCCACCCACTGTTGACTTGGGTGCTATCGGGACTGCTTCCGAACAAATCAAACGCAATGGGTCGCCTCTTGTTCGTACGAGCAGCCCAGCCAAAGCATCCCCCGTCCAGCCGCCTCAGCGGTCCAGTTCTGCCATGACGATGATTTCTGGCTTTGACGATGACGCATGGACCAACAGACCAGGTTCAAAGCCTCCAGTTCCCGCGCCTGCGCCCACACCACCCACTACTGCTGTTGCATTGGTGGCTCCCGCCCCACAGGCAGCAGCAGCACCCATCTCTCCATCAACTGTGCTAGCTGCTCCTGTTCAGCCTCCAGAAGGCATGGGCACCGGCTCACTTGCGAAAACAACAGAGGCAGACGTATTTGACCAACTGGCTCGTCTCAGTCAACTCAAGGTCAGTCGAGCCGTTCCCTCCCCTGCTCCTCCATCGGTTGCACCCGCAACCTCGTCTGTTGTCATTTCTTCTCCACCGGGCTACGACAGCGGGCTTGGCATGGGATCGTCACCTGCCCCTCTAGCACAGCATCTTCAAAACCAGCAGTCCGGGGCTCTCCCTCTCCTTCAACAATCTGGCCCACGTGGTCCTTACGCACCTGTTCCGGCTAATCAGGGTCTATTACATCCTCTGATACCTACTCAAACTGGATTCAACAGTTTTATTTCAACACGTCTTTCCAATGCCTCGCCTTTCCAACCGCAGCCTCGAGTTATCCAACCGTCTTTCCTTCAAACCCAGCCTACAGGGTTCATCGGCAATTCTCAACCACTCATTTCACAACCGACCAATTTCCAAACCTCTGGCCCTTTGCTGACACAACCCACGGGTGTTCATGGTGGATCGTTTGGTAACTTTATGACGACACCTTTTCCGAACACAGTGGCACCGGTGCAGACTAGTGAGTACCTGCGGTGTACTGAAATTATTTTCGTTAACGGTGCCGCCCCCGTAGATCCGACCGGTTTTTCGCCATTTGGACAATCACCTTTCAATACCATCGTATCTACTTCACCGGTACCTTCACTCGCCTTGTCACGCACATCAAACAATAGCGCTAGCTCGACCACATCCCCTGCAAATGTTTTTGCCCAGATGAAATCCGGAACATTTGCATCAGGAAACGAACAGTCCGTACCACAGCAAGCAGGTAGGTACTTATACATTGCATCTCTCAGGTTTGTGTTCAGCCCAAACGCAGGTAAATACGATGCTCTGCGGGTCAATCGTGAGTCATATCCTTATGTTCTCAGGGCAACCCTTGTTGACAACTATGATCAGCTCAACCAACAGGGTGGGCCCCACAGGCCACTGGATGGGGACCGCCGAACAACCACATGGGATTTCAAAGTGGACATGCGGGATTTTAGCACTAATTTGCTTGACCATGACTTGACCTTTTTTGAGTTGCATTAGCATTATTTTTACCCGTCTAGCCCTGACTCATTATTGGATGGAGTATACATTAATTAGAATGGAGAGCAATATGATTTAGGACCTAAGATAATTTTATGGTAGTGTCATGGTGCTTCCATAATGCGGTAGGTATATCCCACTCGCTCGAAATACTTCTTCAATCCCAACCGTATCTCAGAAGCAACGTCACGAGCTAGGAGGCCTGTAATCGAGGAATAGACGACTGGCAGATACTTGTCGAACTAGTTCGTGTGGTTAGTGGGGGGTTCGGAGACTGGAGATTGATCAAAGCGTAACTCACTGTCTTATTGTCGAGTTGACAAAAGCCATCAAGAATCTCAGTTACAACAGGCGTCCAGGCAGCAATGTTCTTGGCTTGTGTGTCAGCTCGTAGTTTGGCATAACCTGATAAGACGTTTAAGCCCAATCTGCATCTCAGAATCAGCATCTGTCTACCTCGCATGGAGACGTGACGTACGGCAGCAGTCGTTCAGCAATCTGAGGTCTTGTTGACCGGTGCCCAGACCGTTTGTCGAAATACATCCTGAGTAAAACATGTACTAGCGTCGCTGCGCTACTTGATTCTTGTTTCAAGAGGTTCGGCAGGTGTTTCATGAATCCTGTACCAATCTTAGTTGGACTGATAGGTAGTCAATCGAAAGAACACTTACCAACTTTCCACAGGCCCGTACGAAGTTCCTTATCGTCGTTGAACATCCGCGCGAATTGATAGCTGTGATCCAACACACCCATCAACCGAAGTAGCTGATCCGGGGGTATAGTATTATAAACAATGTCATTACGAAGCAGGTCATTGGTGACGTCGATCAGAAGAAGCTGGAGAACACATTTGACAATGATCTGTTTGAAGACTCGGCGGCGGTCGCTCAAGGACGGTTTGGTCTCACTCGGCGGACGATCGTTGGTGGGAGAAAGGGGAGCTGGCAGGATTGCTTGGTCGTTGCCCTCTTGCTTCCCTGTGAGCACGAACGACACTGATAAAAAATTGGGTGACACACCATTAGTTTCAAATTCAGACGTGTTGACATCAATCTCTGCTCGCAAGCTCTCATCAAACAACTGATGAGGTGTCGTTGTCCGGAAGAGCTTCACAAAAGTAGATGCTATGTGTTCCCATCGTGCTGCGCTCAATTTGTTCACGTTGTTTTCCAGGAACTGTTGCAAGCACGATGTTCCGATACGCGCAAGCGTATCGTTCTCTATTCGTATGATGAGATAAGCACAGTTGAAGAAAGAGTATCGACCGACCTTGACAGATGCAGACACACAACAGGTCTAACAGGCCATCAAGGAAACGCTCCAGGGTTTCGTAATAGAACGTGTAGAGATCGACGAGATCACGGAGTGCCTGGATCATCGTGGTCGATAGCCAAACGCTCATATCTTCCTGTGTGTTGAACCGCGACAAGCCCTGACTGGACTTGAGAACGGCAAATATAGGGAAGAGGAGCTTTTGGCAGATTGTATCCCAAAAGTCAACACGGAATTGCTCCCCATGGGTCTTCAATGTGGTGAACAACGAATCCAAGGCTCTAGAAGGAATGGGTCAATATGGCGAGGTTGAACACGCAGGGTTAACAACCTTACAATCGTCGCACTTCCAGATCCTCTCCATTCATGATGATATCATAGAAACCGAACAAAACCGGGAACCAGAATCGCATCATAGCCTCTTCGCTAGGGGACTGTCCTTCGGGACCGAGGGCGCACTCTGGGCTGCTGAGCATGACAGGGATGACATCACGAAGCATCCCAATAGCAAGCAAGCTGAGTTTCTGATATTTGCTAACTTTAGAGAATTCTGTGATGCAGAAGGTGAGGTCTGCAAAGGAACCGTGGCGGACGATTGCTGAAAAGTGATCCTTGTTCACTCGGGTTACAATCTCAAATGCTGAGTTGGCTATTCGTTCTGAGGAGGATAATCTCAGGGCCATGGTGAAAAGCTCGAGGAGGTGCATACCTGTGAGTACTTTGGAAGCGGCAGAAAACACGCCAAACATCGTCCGCCAACCTGAGCGCATGTTCTGGACTCGGGCTTGTATCATTTGCTGGAGACATTGCAAGACCTGCAATCGAAGGCAGCAAAAGTCAGGGCTGATCTTGTTCGAACACCGGTCGCATCATACCATATCTCGGATGTCTGGATTGGCATTGTGAATCATAGTGTGTTCGAAGGGCTTGAGGAAGTCTTTTTGGAACTTGAAATGCGGCAGCTCCTCTTTTTCGAGGAAGCGCATAGATAACTGACGTAATGAGTCTAGGGCGAAAAATCCAACGTGGGGATTGCTGTGACAACAAACCTGCAAAGCACTGAGCAACGGTGTGCTATAATCGGGAGAAAGAGCGTACTTGGTTAAAGTGTTCTCCTAAAATATCCCAAAGATTAGACCACTCTAATCGAATACGGTTCATGTTGTAATATGATATTTCGACAAGCTTTTGAAGACTGAAGAGGCGCAGGTGGTGTGAGAGGGCGGAAGACTGAATCTCCTCCCAGGACACGTCGCATAGTGCGCGGACGAAGTCAACAATTGCAGTCTGAAAGTGGGTGAGCACCATTCGCTTCAAAATGAAAAACACCATACTCCAGACAGGTGATGACTGAGAGAGAAAACCATATCGGCCGCTACAGTGATGTGCGTGGACCGACTTTCGTTAGCAAGGTCTTCGTTGGGCAGTTTCTTCGTGCGTCTGGAGAAAAGGTAGCACTCAGCACAGCACCCTTAATTTTTATCGTCAAGAAAGGCTGACCCTTTCTTTCCACCATCCGGGGTTTCGACACCACTACTGATCAACTGCATGTGTTCCAGTTGACTGACACACGACAACACCTCGCGCCAGGATCCCTTGAGGTTGTTACCCTCGTTGACTGCGATATCTAAAAGCGTCTTGATGGCTTCCATGTTCTTCGCCTTCATCTCTCCAAGGTTATTCAGGAAGGTGAATTTAGCCAAAGTCGTCACAAACGCATTGCGTTCCAACTCCAGGTCGAAGAAGCAGGCTATGCGGATGGCATTCTTGAAGCCGTCCAAACAGAGATCAACCACCTCAAGATCGTCCGTATTTTGAAGAGGTCCTGACAGTCCCGCGAGGAAAGGTATCCAAGCAACCTCAAACATTGGCCGCACGTGGACGAAGTGTGAGGCACTAAAGAACTGTTCTCCTGTGCGAGATCGACGCTGAGAGCGCATCAACGTCCTGAAGAGGGCCTGTGAGAGAACGTAAGTTTTGAGTAACGACACACCAGCGGATTGAAAACCTCAGTTTTGTTAGCTATATTGCTGGACTGAAGCATATATGCCTCCTTTTGAAAATCCCTGCCAACGTTGGCGAGCACGTTGGCAAGACCAGGACCTGCAGTAGGAAGGATGATGGCGGTATCCATTTCATCTTTCATTCGAATTTCGTTGTTCTGAATTTCGTTGAATATACTCAACAGGAACTCTTCTGGAAGATCTTCGCCATCGTTGATTCCGCGATTGTTACGAATGAAGTCAGCTTTAGTCATACGATTCTTGATCTGTGGGTTATGAGCATCTGTATTGAGCATGATTGTCGAGTACGAGAGGACATAAGCGGTGTCTATTCCCAGGTATTAGACGCAGTCCAAGAAAAATCCTTGGTACACTGACCTGCATTCTTAAAGGCAGTTTGAGAATTTCCTGCGATGTACCTTTCAGCGAACTTCAGCATGAAGCGATCGATCTTCTGGGATTCGCCAGGAAGGCGGAATGCTTGGAGGAATAACCGAAGGGCATCAATGAACTTCAGATTTCGGAAGTCCAGGAGGTCGATGAATGCGTGCATGATCGCTATGTTGACTTCGTCACTGTTCCCAAAGAGTCAAGGACAACTAGTGGTGATGATTTGACATCGCTTACCCCTCGCCCAAATACTCTCCTATCACAGCCTTGCTCAACCCATCAGTGGTGAGAAGGAAACGCGCGACATCTTGTGGCAACAAGCTCGGAAGGAACCCAGTCTCTAAGAAGAATTCTAGACCCTGCACAGCGCGACAATCAGGAAATACATATTCGTTTACTCTCAGAGACCTACACGTTTCGGCTTGAAGTTGAATTTCTTAATGCCTTCAAGCAAAGTCGTCTTCTTTTGCTTTGCGCTTTCGAATCTCGTCGGGTCATCCACCATATCGGTTGATTGCCGAAGAGCCTCAGCGCTGCCGGCTGAGGTTGCAAGCCTGTCAAGCGACGAATCCGGAGTCACTACATCAGGTCCCGTTTCCTCTCCCACTTGTGTGCGAGCCCCTGCCTCAGCACCATGGTCAGCTGGCGTCTTCCCTGCAGCTGTCCCCCAGGTCACCAGAGACCTCAAAATAGATGCGAGACACTCCAAGCCCTGTCTCCGTAATTGACCCTCGGAAAGGCCAATAGTGGACGTATCAATCATGCCTGGAACAGGGACTGCGCCAGAAGCACGAGATGACGAACTGTGTGTCTTTGTCCGCCCATTGACTGCAGGGCTGGTGGGTTCGCCGCTTTTGGGCTGTGTAGTATATGGGAGAGTGGCGACTTTCGAGATCATGTTCATGAGACTGAAGAGGGTGGTTAGCAGGATACAAGATACGAAGCGATAAACTTCTTACTGCTCGTATATATTATCCGCAGCCTCGCTGTCACAGTCGTAGTTGAGATACAATTCCACCAGTGCCTGTGGATCTTGACAAAGCTTGGACAGCATTGCAAGAATGACAGCTTTTTGTTTGAGGGTCGACGTCCGCATCTCGAGAATGGGAATGAAGATCTCGTGCAGCAATACTTCTATTTCTTTCTAGTTGTCACTCGCAAGGTCAGCTGCAAGAAGAACGGGAGTTGTTTGCATTCTGTACCTTAAGCTTCGTTCGCATACCAGAGAGCACTCGCCAGAAAATCTCCACGCTCACATCAAACACCTGGGGCACGGGACTGACCGCATTTCTGCTCAAACTCAAGCAGAGATACTGATTGATTGCATGGATAAATGTCGTCGCTTCATGAGAAGAGCTGGAGTAGATTACTGCTGAAGGGTCGACGAGGAGCGCCATGTGCGAACTCAAGACCGTCAACACCAGGTGTAGGGAAAGAAGTTTTGACCTCATTGCATGTGATTTCAAGTCGCGCTCACTGGAAGGTGACTTTAGTTGGCAGAGACACAAAATCTGGTCCATGCACACCTCTCCAAGTTTAAAGGCTTCATTGTCAACTTGCAGAGAGCTCGGAAGACCAAAAATGCGTCTTTAATAAACATATCTTGAGTCGAGAGCTCTGTATGCGCCTCGGTGTCCAGTGACGGTCGCGCAGATCTGATATCAGGTGTCCCAGGTCTAAAGACGGTCAGTCTCTCAGGAAACAGAGTTCGTGAGCTCCCCTCACCTTTCAGAGCCATGTTCATAAGTAGTCAACGGTGGTGGTGGTGCCACTTGCTCGCCCGGCGGCTGTGCCGAGCCTTGGTTAGAGGAAACAGAAGCCGTGCCCTCGTCCGCAGGACTGACGTCGGAAGGGGGCTCTTTGCTGGGCACCGAGTCCGAAATTAGTGGTCCCGGAACCAGAGATAAGAACCGAGGATCAGCTTTTATGGCTCCGTTATGATGGGAATTAGCCGATGACGCGAGCATATCCGAGCTGACCGACGACCTGAGGGGGGCCCCTTCATCCGATTCCGGGGTTCTCCTACACCGCATGAAGACATGGTGCACCATCTGGGTTAGCCCTCCTTGAGCAACCATTTGATTGACGGGGTCCGTGCTCAGAAGGAAAATATTGTACACCGTTCGCACGGCTTTCAGCAGGGATGAATGATGCACGTATATGGTTGGAGACAAGACCAAAGCCAAAAGAGCCTTGACGACCTGCAACGAAACGGTTTCTGGTGTTGTTTCACTATGACAGGTAGTTATGGTGTGCACCACGAAGTCAACAAGCGATGGTTGTGGAATGTTCGCCTGTGACCCGGACACTGACTGCCGGCCTTGTAGCGCAGGAGAAGGTGGAGGGGAAGGGAGCGAATAGCCAGGGGCCTCTTCGGCGAAGAAGGAGTATGAAATCAACTTGGAAATGCAATCCAAGCTTGCGATCATCAGCTTTTCATTTCTAGTCTCGCACGCAAGTCGAAGCGGCTCGAAAATTTCCCGTGGCCGGTCACCTCCCTGACCCGCTCTAATCATGTCCAAGGCCTTCTGCGCGCTATCACGGAGTGGAAGGGACCGTTTCGCCTCCTTGGAGGAGAATATCATCTCCAAGGCCGAGGATATCAGAATAACAGAGACGGTGTGTCCTTTGGAGATTGTCAAGGAGCGCTTATGGATTGGGTGGGGAGGGGTATTGGGTGTCTGTAGTCTGCTGTCGGTATGACCATTCGTCTGCAAAGCTTGGGTTGGGACAACGGGTACCGAAGACCAAGTGACATCCAATGAGTCTTTAGCTGGGGTCGGGGGCGCGGGCTTGGATGGTGGTGTCGGCGGCATGGTAGCAGGAATGCCGTTGGCCAGCGTGACCACCTCTTGCGCTGAGTCGGGAGCAGGTTGTGAGTTTGTCAGACTGGAAGGAAGATATTGGCTTCTGGTTGCTTCAGAAGTTCCGTCCTCCTGCGCTGAACCACCTTCCGAAGGTAGTCCGGACTGAGAAGTCTCATCAAGTGAAGTCTGGCCCGGGGCACGGGAACCTTCTGCGACTATAGCTTCGTCCTTGTGAACGCCAGACGGTTCCACACTTGACGCGTTGATTGGAAGATACTTCGTGGCCTGGTGGTCTTGATCCATCCTGTGATCACTAAGAGTTGCAGCGACCAGTAAACAACTTGAAGTCACCGGCTATAAGCATCTGTTGGATACGTAGCAAGTCCAGACTGACCAATAGGCTACAACGGAGTTTGCCGCGCTAAGTATTCATTTATTTTGTCAAACGTTCACCTAAAATGATCTTTTCGTAGCCTCAGGCAGATCGAGCTTGTAGTATACTTACGCGCTGACTTTAACATGACTTCGCAAGTTCCTGCAGGTGCCTCAGCCGCCGTGCTGAAATCGTCTGATGCTGTTCCCGACACTGCTGTTTCAGTAGAAGGTCCCGATTTCGAGAAGAATTTGTCACTCCAAGATCTTCTTAGCAGTTACGAGAGGATTGGATTCCAAGCTAACAGCCTAGGGAAAGCTATTGACATCGTCAATCATATGGTGCGCCTACTTTCTTGAATCTTGGCTGAAATAGCGAATCTCACATCTTCGTTTCAGCGGAAATGGCGTCTTTCTGACGAGCCAATTTCGCCTGATGAATCTGAGGAATATGCAAACCCTGAGGTCAGGGCACAAACGCGTTGCGAGATCTTCCTCGGCTACACCTCAAATCTCATTTCTTCCGGCCTTCGCGAGATCATACTCTACCTCGTAAAGCACAGACACGTTTCAGCAATCGTCACCACCGCAGGGGGCATCGAAGAGGATTTCATCAAATGCCTCGGCAAAACATACCTCGCTGATTTCAACATGGACGGTGCAGATCTCCGTAAAAGGGGAATGAATCGCATAGGAAACCTCGTCGTCCCCAATGTCAATTACTGCAAATTCGAGGATTGGCTTGTCCCCATTCTCGATACCATGTTAGCAGAACAGAAGGCTTCCGGTGGGGTATGGACACCGAGCTCATTTATTCGCCGGTTGGGAAAAGAGATAGACAACGAAGAATCTGTCTATTACTGGGCTTATAAAGTGAATACAACATGTTCTCACCACCTCGGTCATCCGATCTTCGACCATGGCTGAGGCACATTCATCCAGAACGATATTCCGGTGTTCTGCCCAGCCCTTACCGACGGTTCGTTAGGAGACATGCTTTATTTCCATTCCTTTCGATCGCCCGGTCTAGTCGTTGATATCGTGGGTGACATTCGCGCACTGAACGAGTTGTCCCGCAAGTCAAAAAAAGCGGGGATGATCATTCTCGGTGGGGGGGTCTGTAAACACCAGATTGCCAATGCTATGTTAATAGTGAGGATCCCTTCCTTTATTAAACCATGTCCTTACTTGTATCCTTACAGCGAAACGGGGCTGACTACTCAGTTTATATCGTAGGCATCTTGCCCTCTCAGTCACCAACCTATCCACCTGACCATTAAATACAGAATACAGGGCAGGAATTTGATGGATCTGATTCTGGGGCACGACCAGATGAAGCGGTCTCGTGGGGGAAAATTCGCGTAGGCGCTGAATCAGTAAAGGCACGCATCTCCTCAAGCTACATCTGAAATATATGCTGACATCTCCGTCCTCAAGGTCTATGCCGATGCAACATTGGTGTTCCCATTACTAGTAGCTGCTACATTTGCACAGAACTCGTAGACACGAGCAGCGCTACCTTAGATTGCGACACGTAATATCCGCGGCGCCTTTAGAACCATACGGAACCCCGCACGAACAGGAGGGTCCATCAAATCCATCATAAATAACGTATACAACAGACATGGAAAGAACCTCGAAAATTGTCGCCTGCTAGCCAAGGAAGAACGGAAGGAAATCTTCCCGTACACTACAAGACGAGGAGCCGTTAAGATCCCTCGCTTTACTTACCCGCACAGTTTTCCGCTCCATGGTTGAAATTAGATGTCAGAGTTTCAGAACAATGAAGTAAGGACGCTTACCTCTTTGCATCTCCCCAGACCATATCAGGAGATCATCCCGCAGTAGCTGCAGTATCATCATCGAATCACGCATGACTTGCACTGATGAAGAATCGTCTAGGCAAGCAACAGCTTCGTCGAACGCGTGCTTCCCAAGATGGCACGCTCGTTCAGGGCTTCTCCGAACATCATGGTAATACACAGCAAAGTTCAACGCCAAGCCCAGTCTCGTGGGATGCGTGGGTTCGAGCTTAGCCAATGCGTGCTTGTAAGCAAACTTATACGCAGCAAGTGAGAGGTCCGAATAGCGACTCCTGTCACTTTGGTGCGCAAACTCGGCCAGATAGCGGTAATAATCACCCTTCCTGAACCAGAAGGTAGTCAGTGAACGAATTCAAGGTGAGCGCTTCGCAGTCTTCTCACATTTTGTAATAGAACACCGTCTCCTCGCCCGGTTCTACCGTCGATAATAAGTGGTCGTCGAGCAACTGGACGATGTCCTTGCAGACATCGGCGAGTTCACGCTCAATGCGGCTGCGTTGTCGACGCATCAACTGCACCTGATGTTTGGATTGTTTCCCTGGTGAATGGCTTGACTCCAGTTTCTCGAGAGAATCGACGATCCTCCAGCTACTGCGAAGGGAATTTGTGATGTTCTTATATGCAACAGAAAGGAGGTTGCGCTCCTCGATAGTCAAGACACCGTAGGTCTGGGTTAAACCTTTGATCTGTGCCACGAGATCTGCAAAGCGTCAGCAGCTCGAGCAGGGCTCCCTTCACAGAACAAGTGGATTCAAAGTACCTTCATAACGCTCCGCCTCCTCAGCCACCTTGGCCAGGAGAAGATAATCTTCCCTTGAAGGAATCCTCACCTACGAGTCGTTGAACAAATGCAAAGGGATCAGAACATATCGCTCACAGGTGACATGGCACTAATAACGGTGGAGTGAAAACAGTGCTAAGGGACACAGATTGGTCTCTTTTTCTACGACCTACTTGGGTCATGGGCAAAGAGGTCACCGAGGCCCGTGGGTCCATGTTGCACGCCACAGACGTTTGACACTCTGGTCACAAGGCATGGGAGCAGAAATGAGGACAAAATCCAAAAGAGTGTCAGTAATGGGCGGACTTTCACCATGAGCGTCGACCCTGGGCAAAGGGGAAAGCATACTGGCTTCGAGAAAAGGGATTAGATTGAGGGTTAAGGGTAAGAGGATATGGCCTCGTGCCAACAGCGCGTAGCAACGGCAGGCTGATCATACACAAAAAAATCAAGCATAATATTATTAGAGCAAGCACAATTGATTACATTCGTTGCGGTATCAGGTTGCATGTACAGATCTTCTGTGTTGATGCAACTATTTTTAAGCATCGAACTCTCATAATTACAGAGCACTCGAGAAGACTGACCAAGGACTACACCTGTGACGTTACTTCTCGACGGAGACTCTCTTCACCGGATGAGGCAGACGAGGTATTGTCATATTTGAGGCTATCCAAAGATGGAGAAAGCTTGGCGGATAGCGGTGCAACTGGCACAAACCAGAATGCGGGATATTTACGTTGAATGTTGTTTACGATGAGTGCCACAGCGAGAGCAAGGGAAGACGAAAGGAGAACAACGGGGAGCAGATACCAGGACATGTCGATGACATCCTGGTTTACGGCTGCCAAGAGGGCGGTTGCTCCTGCTGGCGGATGTGTAGTTTTGGTCATTTGCATGGCTACAGTGGCGACTGAGACTGTCAAAGACCCAGCCAGCCATTGCAACTCCACGTAGCGGTCAGGTGCACAGAGTTGGAAAAGCTTCGAGATGCAGATACCAAGCAGTGCACTGACGAAATGGCCACCAAGAAGCGCTCTCGGTTGCGCCAGAGGGCTCTCGATGACTCCGTAAATGAGTACAGCTGACGCGCCCTGCAACCAACAGTTATGAAACTGCATCGACGGAGTCGCAGAAAATCTCTTACATAGCTGGCAATGATTGGTGGGACTCCACGTTCTATAAAGTAGTGTGCGCGACTGAACACGGCCTGGAGCACGGACACACCGCAGAACGCAGCAACAAAAGTCCATGTCCAAACACTATATTCTGGGATCGGTTTGGGAGGTGAGATACGGTAGCCCAACCAACGACTAATGGCAGGAGGAACTCGGGACAAGCGTTGAACTCGGTCCAGGTGTTCCATCGTCAAACTGTGAATGGGATGGCGATTCAGTGTTGGCCAAACCTCCCTTTTTAATAGCACATTTGCACAGCTGGGAAGCCAGCAACCCACCATGATGATTGGTCCGGTCAGCGCTCGGTCGAGGGGAAAAGGGATGAACAATCAAGCCAGTGAGGATGATTGTGCCCGATCTCATGCCGAAGTGATTACTTATAATCTTTCCAAGACTCGGAGCGCTCGGGTACTATGTACATACGTGCCCGAAGTTTGAGTCTGTTAGACCACCTGATTGAGTATAAATTTGTCGAACGTTGTCATTGGTGCGTCGATCGATTAGCCGAGTGTAGTACAGCCCAACGCTCATCAGTACAGTATCGAACTGGCATTTGTGCCAGCAAATGTCAAGTGACTCGCAACACAAAAAAATTATAGATTAAACATAGGGGCTTCATATGTACGTAGGCAATCTCTAGGAAAGCAAGGTCAGCCTTATCGCACATACACCTCTAGTTGTGCCAGTGCCGGAAAGAGTATTTATTTATATAGCATCTCGTAGTCATAGTCCACTGCACTACCATTGATATTCTGCCAACTGCCCCGAATGCAGGATTCAGTCTGGCCGTGCTGTGGAGAATTGAGAAACTGGAGAGCTGCCAATCAGGTCTTTGACGACCACCTGAATACTTATTACTTCGGCCCAAGCTTATAGCTGGCAACCCAGAATCTCAACCATGGCTGAGGTACACAAAATAGCTGCTATAGAGAACATCCCTGGGCACACCCCATCCAAGAAATCACCAGTCGCTCTCACCGATCGGCGAATGAAGGGGCTCGAATCACGGTCAGGGCGTTGTTGCAAGGGCTCAGTTCACATGCATCAAAGCTTTGTGGTTTATGCCACTGGAACGAGTCGTAACACCATGTTGGCATCCAAATAACGTGAACCCATCTATCTTGTGGAATTAGGTTCTATACATATAACCCCATACCAGGAAGCAGGACAAAATGGACGAATCATGACTGTTCCTCGAAAAACTTTCTAAGCACTCGCTCGAAGATCTTCACCGCTTTCTGGAGGTCAGAAAACTTGGAGAAGCGATGTCAGCAGCAATATGAATAAGCTAGAAATTACCTCACCTCAGCCAAACTAAAGCTAATACGGAAGTGCCCAGGAGTTTCATCGCCAGAACCTGCCATGGCAGCAGCAGAGAACACCCACCCGGGTGCGGCAATAACGCCATCCTCTGCAAGCTGTACAAACAATTGCATCTCAAGTGTCTCCTCCCTTTCAGGCGTATACGATGGGTGTTGATCAAGGTGCAATTTAATCTGAAGGGAGCTTCAGGAATTTGCTGAAAACCCAACAATACATAACTCGCCCAGAGGAACATCCCAGCAACGGGAGGTACAAGGCTAAACATCGTACGGCCCTGGAAGGGGTGTTTCCCGTTATGGACTCCTGCTTGTTTGAGAGCTGCATGGTAAGTGGTACAGCCCGACCACACCGCGGTAGTTGGCGGGCCGATCTGAAGATTGAATTCCTCAGAAAAGCAGTCGATGATGAAATCGCGGCGCTGTGTATACTCCGTGCGCAAGCCTTCCGTTCGAGTTTTGATCATGACTTGCTCTCATGGAATACGTGAGCCACGGGACGTACCTCGAAGCCACCGGATGTAGCCATCGTATGTCCAGTTTAAGAGGATTTTCGTAACGATAGACTGGACAAATGACTTCAGTTATCACGTTTCACCAGACACAGGTCCTGACTACCTGTCCAAATCCACAGGGAGCTTGAGTGGATATTTCTCCTTGTCTCTGAAGTCGTTCCGCAAACATGGAGTTGCATGTGAACCATCCGAGTCTGCTTCCGGGAGCTATAGTCTAGTAGAATGCAGTAATAAGGCCAATGGCAGAAGCAGACAGTACGCAAGATATACCTTTGAAAAGGTGTCAAGGCGAATGACACGGCTTTCATGATCGAACCTAGAGAGGCCCATTAGTTCGTCAATAACCAGAAGCCATGCTGCGCCGCCTTACCTCAGGAAACTGGGTGAGAGGCTCGCAAGGAAGTGTTTGGCGTCCGTGGCCTGTTCAGGAGAGCGCTTATGTTTTGGGACATAGTCGTTCATTTGGAGGAAGTAGTATGGGTCGTCTTCCACGATCACCACATCTGATGAAAGATTATTTTGCAACAATAGAGTAGTAAGAACTGATCGCTCACCATACTTGCAGCAGATGTCATATATTTGCTTCTTTCGCTCGGTACTCATCGTCTGGATCCAGTTAGCATCGAGAAGCAACGAAGCTATAATTACCCACTGATCCGCTGGGATTCTGGCCGACAGGAATGATGTACATGACATGCGGTCTTGTGTAGGAATAAGGAGGGCTCGCACAATATGGGAGAGTACCGAGCCTCACCTCGACATTTGGCGGGCATCCGCATCCCACGTGCTGAGGACTCTCTCTAGGTCGTCGCTTCTCAGCCCCAAACCGTCCATGGCTATAGGAACGGGTTGGATATTTGACGGCAACATACTTGCAACAGCAGTGGGAAATGTCCATTCTTCACAGAGCACACCCTCCCCGGGATTGCAAAGCATCATGACAGCGCGGTTCCATCTAACACACTCAACATTAGCCGCAAGATATACTCACGAACATACCCGTCTGTGTTTCCAGTGTCAATGAGAATAGAGTGGTCTTCGATAAGCGGCTGATACACCTTGCTCACGAAATGGCGCAGGAACTCTTGCAATTGCCCTTGTGCGACTGCCTCACTGTACTGTAGGCAAACTGCCAGTTTTACATCACCTGGCAGAGTAGGGTACTTCGGGATGGTGACGCTGGACGTCCTCTCTTTGGCTTTGTCTGTGCCAAAGAGCTTCCAGAACCACGAAAGCGAGCTTGGAGGATGTGGCGCAGGGACGAGAGCGAAAGATTCGGGAATGAGCGCATTTACAGTGATATCTGCTAGTGGAAAGTACGCAGGACTCGGAAAACCTGTGTATCAGGTGGATACATACAGCACGCGACATAATGAAGTTTGAAAAGGACAATGATAAGGTAGCACTGACCACCAGCGAGAGTGATGAGCCCGGGTCGACCAAAATATTTCTGCAGACCTTTGAGCGGGGAGATTCCACGAGCCTTCGAGAGCTCGGAAAGGTGGTGCGAGAGATCAACAGGTTTGGGTGGTTTCTCGGGACCCATCGTAGTGGACATCACGAAGTGGCAAGATCCAAGGATGCGTGAGGGCTATTCGAGTTATAAAGTAGTTGGAAAGAAGGGAGTTGTTCCTGTGAACATTCCCAGAGATAAGACTCATAACTTTAGGACCCGTTCTGCTTCCTGGTTTTGCAAGTGTACGGCTTGGGTACACCGTAAAAGTGTTGCTGACCACACGCCGGTGATTGCCGCGGGGGGGCTGAGCGCTTAGGTTTGTCAATGGGCCGTACGCCGCTCAGGGACCGCGGGTGCTAACGGCACCACGGCACGTGACATGCCCAGTGGCATCCTTCTTCTTGCCTTTCAAGGCTGCTGGGCACTGATTGTCCGTCTGTATCATCCATCATCCAGCTGACAAAAACTATAATAGGGCAGTGATTGCCCAGACTACTAAGCATTAGCTATGAGTAGTAAGTAGGTATAAAATAGACTCACCTCATTTGCTGCCTAAGAGGGGCAAAGAATGTGAGGAATCCAAAGTGAAAACTAAGTATATATATGTAGCAGAGTGGGTGGAAAAGTGCTTACTAATAATAATCAGGGGAGTAGGAGCAGGAATGAAGAGGAGATGGAATTAAGCAATGTAAGGAAGTGATGGAGTGTCCCTGGAGGCTTGGGGGTGATGATGAGAAAAAGTTGATGAAGTGTGATAAGAGTCCACACAAGTTCCATATGAATTCTGAGCAGACATTGAGACTCTGAGCAGTTCCACCTGGTGGTGGAGTGGAGGTACAATCTCTGACTTTCTGGAGGATATGGAGTTGTTGTTCCAGTTCCAGAGTTCACTGTGTTTTGTCACCATTGATCCAAGCAGCCCAGCCCCAAGCCCTTATGATCATTGAAGCTTTGAAGCTTGAGTGTCACTCCTCACTTTGCTGACTGTTCCTGTTTTACTTTTCTTTCCCCCCACAGCCACTTCCCCTGTGTCCTTAGTGAATCCATATTGGATGACATAAGAGGGTCCCACAGCAGTATGAATGGGGAGTGCAAGGCAATGCACAAATGCTGGTTGGTGCACTGAAAGGCCCCTATCTTGCTCGATGACATTGGGTTTCACACAGTAGAGGCTCCTACCTCCCAATGCTTATACCTGATTTGCAACCAATCCAGCTTTGGGTAACACTTACCACAGTCATACACACTGACTAAGCATAACTCCTGAAGTAGGATATTAGATTGGTAGTTGGTATCCTAAACATGGTCAGCTAGACAAGCAGTAGGGGCAGCGTGAAGCCCCCTGATGAGAACTGTTGTGAGTTCAAAACTGCTGTCAGCTGCTTTCTTTATTTGCCCCTTTTTATTCTGTACATGTGACTGCACCACATGGCCCAGTGTCAATCTTATGAGAGGGGTGTCAGACAGATGAATAAGCAAATGGATGGCCTGACATGTCCTCTTACATACACAGTCCACATGCTGTGCTGCTTATGCCTTGCCACACAGCATACACATCTGTGCTCTCCCCCTCCTCTTCAACCTCCTTTCTGAACATGCAGCTGTGGCCACTGCCATTGCCCTGGTAGCTCCCCTGCTGTCAACCACCAATGTAACACTCCAAGAGTGATCCCACACTTGCAGGTGATGACAACACTAGGATGCCCCCACTTGCCACATTTGCCATAGTATTTGGTGTGGTTGCCATCATTGTCCTCCTGGTTTGCTACAACCTCTACCAGAGGTATCTTCCAAACTACTCATCCTTTGCCCTCACCATCTGCACAAAACTCTGTCCTCCTTGAGGTGGTCTCCACTTGTCAAATGAACTGGAGCCATGTGACTCTCTAGTACATGACTCATTCTACTGTGTTGATTTGGCTAATATTGAATCAATCAGATCTCAGACTGGTAAAATGATACAAAGCCGCTCCCTGGTGTTAAGAGGTCAGAACAAGGACAAGGGTAAATAGAAGGGGTGTGATATAAACAACTCGGGAGGGATTCCATGTGAGAGGAACTCTAGAAGGGAGAGTCTGTTGGCCTCTAGATGAAATTGAAGTGATTGTAGCATGTTTTCTGTGGACTTTCCATGGTAGATGGATGAATACAGTGTAGTGAGGCAAGTGGCAAGTGTTGGTGTGTGTGGAGGAGTCTGTAGAGTAGTGTTTTCATCTGGGTCTTATGTGTGTTTGACCTCAAATCCATGGTGATAAGATATAATATTAAAGTCACTAAGTACAGACTTTTATTAGAGATAAGTGGAAAAGTGGAAAAGTGGACTTGGTGATAAGTAGAGAAGCAGACTTGCATATAGGTGGAAATGTGGACTTGGTCTGGAGTGGGCTCCAGAGGAGTAGAACTGACTTGCGTGACACGGGATATGACAGCTCACACAGATATGAAGAGATACCATGAGAATGGGACAGAAATGAGGGAGAAGGCAAAATGAGATGGATGGTGCTGTTTGGACAATCTGTTAGGGTGAAGAAGACACTGATAATTGGCACTCATAGATGTAGGGAAGACTTCTTTCCTGTAGGAACCTGTCAAAAGGTTTAAAACCTGTAGTATAGCTCAGTAGGTAGTTACTAAGGTAGACTACAGTACAACACCTCTAAGCCAAGTATGTGATTACATAAGCTATATATGTGTGTTTGTGTTCCTACACTCCCCCTCAAATGGTACTTGGTGGGGTCAACAGTGCATGGTGTTGATGTGGAGGCCTCAGTACTCTGTGTCCTTGTGTCCAGTGGCTCTGGAACATTCTGCCAGTAGCTCTGTACCATTTCTGTTGCATCCAACTTGATTGGGTGGTCATCAATATGACTGCTCAACATGGTGCATATACCTTACACTTGCATTCTGCTGACAATTTTTGTAGGTGCCATTTTGACTCATCCTTGACATCACAGCTGGTCAGGCTGGTGAGTAGGTTACTTGGGACATTTGGTGGGTGGTGTGGGTGGCCCAGGTAAGTCCATCATCATGTTTGGCCTGCCATTCCACTGCAGACTGTCTTTGTCCTCAGCTAGTGGTGTGACTTTGACTTGTTTTGAGTTGTGGTTGATGCTGCTCATTGCATCACCAGTGTCATTCATTTGGCCATCTGGTTAGCCATTGTCCTTGCTGTTTTGGTCCCCTTCCTTGCCCTCAACTTTCCTCAACTTATCCCCCTCATTTCCCCCTCCACCTCTTGGCTCAACCCCTTGGCTCAATGTGTTTGTCTTGACATCCTTGACTGTTGTTGTGCCCTTGCCATATTGTCTCCCCCCCTTTTTATCAGGGGGCTCTGTGAGCTTGTTGGGATAGCCTGTGTCACCATCTGGCATGCCCACTGTGCCTCTGGGTATTTTTGGGTTGTCTGGGCATCCCTCAACCTTGGTGTTCATTTCATCAATGTCTATGAGCTTGATGTATAAGCTTGAAGCCTCATTCTTCTCCCCCTCAAGCTGTATGCTCATGGATTGGCTTCCTGGTGAGTCTGTGCCACTGCCTGGGCTATGCATAGTGTCTGCATGTCTTTGTGTGGCTGTTGTGTATGCCTTTTCAGCATTGTTGTTATCATGTTGTTTGGGGCATGGTGATAGAGGTGGTGGAGATGGTGGAGGTAGTGGGATAGGTGCATCATTGGTGCTTGTCAACATCATTCCTGCTTCCCCTGCTTTGTTTAGTGTGTCCCTGTGCCTCTTGTTGTCCCCTTGACCACACTCAGCCTCCATGGCCTCCCCCCTTCAACTTCACTGTGCATCAATTCCATATGATGTGTTCATGTCAGCATCCCACTCCCTGATCTTGTCTCTGGCACCTGGTGCCTATCCTCCCAGCATCCTCCTTATCCCCTCTACCTCTCAACTCTCCTCCCTCTACCTTTTTCTGGCCCTTTGTTTTCCATCCATGTTGACAGCACATCTTGGTTCTCCATATGTGGTCATTCCATCTACCTGACCTGTTGCTGATGTTATCATCACAGCATGACATGCCACAGATGTCACTGCATGTCTTGAGCGAGTGTGCTGTCTCCCACATAGTCCTGGTGTGCCAAATGTCATGTAGTTGCCCTGTAGTAGATGTAGATGCCTCAAATAATTTTCTGAGGGTTTTGAAGCATTCATGAGCTGTTTCAAGGTGGAAAATTCAGATGGATAGGGATGGATGAACAATTATGACAATTGTATATTTGGCAAGGCTGTTCTGGGCCCACCAAACTTCTGAGCCTTGTTCTTGCATTTTGGTGCCAGTGGGATACCCAGCAAGTCTGCATCCTGTCAATGTTTCTTCAAGTCTCTCATGCCATATTGACCAATTGTGGTCATCTACAGTGAGTTATGGAAATTTTGGGTTGAGTGTACTGGGTTACTGACAGGTTTCAAGGCTCATAACCTGTAGGAACCTGTAGAAGGTGACAAAATACAGTGAACTCCGGAACCGGAACACCAACTCCGCTTTCCCACGACCCGGAGTTCCTACCTCCGCTTTCCCACGACCCCGGAGTTCCTACCTCCGCTTTCCCGCGACCTCGGAGTTGCAGCAACCGCTCAGAATCCATGCGGACTTCCATCACATCTCATCATTCTCTACTCATCATCACTCCTGAGCCTCCAGGGGCATTCCATCATTTTCCTACATCGCTTAATCCCATTTCCC
>KN825179.1:0-27476 GCA_000827395.1 Paxillus rubicundulus Ve08.2h10 | reverse complement strand
ATATACGCTGCGCAAGCGGGGGTCCACTATCTTCGCGTGGAACAGTTTAGTGCTTACTTGAAAACTTGAGCAGTGGAATGCCCAACTCTTGCTCTGGCAAGCGAGGGCCATATCACAATCTGAGCTAAATAGAATCCACATTTATTCCTTAGTTTTACATTGCTTTTACATATAAAACTTGTTACAATGTCAATAAAGCACATGAAGACATACAGGTGCCCAACATTAAAGATCTGTACACACGTGTTGGGGTCGTGCAGCTGTAGTACAACTGGACTATCTCACACCCCCAAAGCCGGGTGAAGACCTATCCATGCATAACCACCAATTCCGCCACACTCAACAAGGCCTGCTTCCGAAGCACGAAGGACATAATCCCTAAAGCCTGACACCCCCGCTCGAGCGTACACCGGTTCACCCAAGGACAAGCCTACCACAGATCGGAGGATTCGGTAGTGGCCTTTATCACGCATTTGCACGAGCGCGTTGATCAACGGCTGGAAATGGGCAGGTATTGAAGCCTGAGATGCGTCAACGGGTGAAGAACCATCATTACTTTCTAGTAAACTTGGACTTGGCGAAGTAAAAGCTGCAGACAGGGGGCTAGCGGCTCTCTCCACCAGTGAGGATGTACAGCTTGTCGGCGATGGATTTTGTGTTGTCTTTGGTGAATCATATATGGAGGATGAGACTGAGCTACCCGAGTCAGACCGAGGACGTATTATGGATTCTTCGAACCAGCTTGGATGTAGTGCGATCCACGCATTGCCATATATTCCACCGAGTTCGATAACGCCAGCCTCCTCAGCCAAAAGAGCGTAGTCCCTGAATCTTGTTACCCCCGCACGCTTATAAATTTGCTTGTCTGTCTTCACAAGATGCACGGCAACAACGGAGCGGGTAGGATGGGTGAGACCGTTGACTCGAGCTGCGAGCAGGAGATGAATGAGTGGTTGGAACTTTGCGTATGTCTGTTGCCGGACGGTTTCGTGAGGTGAGTCAGCATTACATGGAGACGTGGCAGTGGGAAGGGGAACTGAAGGTCTGGTACCAGTGGAAGGCACCGACACGGTGGCCCTCGGAGAACCAACCATGCTGTTGGAGGTGCACGATGGAGCCGCAGACTTCGGCGATATGGGTTCATCGCCAGGTCCTGTAGCAGGAGGACTAGCGACGGAGATCGGGACCGTGACGGGGGGCACCTCCCAGCTGGAAGCGGTATCAAAGGGGCGCAGATCCACTTGCCCGCTCGGTGCAACATGCGTCGCCTCTTGCACTGCATGCGAGGGGCGGTTCGACATCGACGTATCGATGTCACTGAAAACCTCTTCGTCGGGAATAACATCTGGGTCAGCAGGCCAAGGGAGGAACTGTTCAGTTCCTTCATCGTCGTCGTCAAGCCCTAGAGCCTCCATAAGTTCTGCTTCGTTCGGAATTCCTAGTTTATCTTCTGGTCGCGCAGTTTTGGTTGTGAAACTGCCTTCACTCCCCGGCCTTTCATTGGTTATGACGAGAGGCGCGGGTGCGGCCGTCGTAACTAGCTCCTCAGACGAATTGCCGCATGAGGCAGGCATCTCTCTTAATAATGTGTTGGTCATTTTAAATGGCGATGCCAGACAGTTCAGTCCGTGTTTTGCCTGTGGAACGGGCTGTGGCCCTGATTTCGGCATATCGCTGGTCGGCTGCCCAGGGGATCCTATGATAATTGATGATGGCGGGTCATCATGATGTAAGGGTAATTCGTGGTGTGCATCGAGTGACGATAACGCCAACAAGTCAGACGCGGTCACGTCCGAGGTTGTAATATTGGGGATGCTTAAGCGGCTTGCAGCGAGGGCTTGCGCACTACCCACAGGACACACCAAAGGCTGTTTTTCCGCATTAAGAGTACTCTGTGTGACCACCGTGGCGCTCCGTGTCCGACCAGGCGTTGGTGCAGGTGCAGACACAGACGTACATCGTAAACGTGAAAGAGTCCTCGGGATAGACAATCCGTGAGGTGTTGAATCATTTATGGTGCCCACAGACTTCGATGTTTCTGGGAGTGCGTGAGAATGTTTCCGTTCCAGGGCAGAATCAAAACTGTCTGCCCTGATGCTGTCCAAGAACTCGGACGGCTCGAGCAAGTCGGAGGCGCTTACTCGCCGCCGCTTCGAGGCACTTGGCGCGGAAGAAGTAGTGGAGTGGGTAGTAGTGTTGAATTCGTTGAGGAGTCCTGCGACCTCTCTCTCGAGTTTGGCCACGAGGTCACCATCGAGGCCAAGGTAAGGCTGCCTGATGGGAGAGTTTGTTGACTCTGTTCGTGTCCTCAGTACCGCTGTACTCCAGTCGATGATGAGCGAAGCTTGGCTTTCAAGGCAAGCAGGAATATGGGGAGAGGAGGGGATGATCAAGATGACCTTATATTTGCGAAGGCGGAGAGTCGATACAGCATAAGCATAGTCTCGATCACCAGTAATGAGGATGACTGTCGCGGGAGGTGGATGATCCACGGCAAATGCAACCATATCAACTTGAAAGGATTGCTTCGGCTCAATACATATGGCGAGAGAAGTATGGTTGTATACACACCTAGAATCATCTTGTCCACGACGTCCTTTCTGCCATTGTGAGGACAATCTATCATGGATACACCGGATGATTGGAGCTCGGAACGAAGCACGACGGACTTTGGAGACTGAGTAGAAATATCAAGATAAGCTTTGAACGTCGTTACAGACCCGAATACACGGGCTATACGTCCGACATTATTGACAAGATCATAACCCAGACCATATGAGTTCGAGGGGGGACTACAGTTCTCTGGACAAGTACGGCTGCTTCAGTGCTGCTAGGGGGAAGGCTAGAGAGCTGCACTGACCGTAGTCCCAGAAAATGGCCACCTTCGAGTGGTCTGACATGAGGCAGGGGAAGGATATGGGTGGAGAGCGACTGGGAACGCCCACGCCTTTGTATTCGGTAGCCTGTGCCGTCACCACTGTCCGTGTGGGGTCCTCATGCAGACACAGGTTCCATTTTCAGCGGGCGCTCTACATCACTAGGGCATGAATTCAACGTGTCCGCATTGTGTCCACGCGTGCGAACTTGAAATACAGCTTGTCCTGGGTCCACGGGACAAGTACTCGGAACCTCCTGTCAGCGTCGTTCGGTCACCGCTATCCTCCGCCCAGGCCAGGCCTCAGTGAAGGATGTCGGAACCCAGTTCACAAGAGAGAACACAGCATCTGAGAGTTATTTATGCCCTGTTAAACCCAAGGACCAACTGCGCGATGGGTCGGCAAATTCGCAGTGCGGATGGTGATTCGTGAACATGGATGCACAGGTCATCTGGTGTCAGTGGTACGCCATCAAACTATGTACCTGAGGTGTACTCGTTGCAGCCTCGCATTACATCCAACGTGTTTGCAAGGGAAAGTCAATATGTATGAATTACGCATTGTATATAGTTTACTTGACTTTTCGTTGTAGTTTACTGAGATGGTAATTGATAGCTGGTCTTTGTGGTTTCGGGTGTACGGGCTGAAGGAGATGTGATATATCAAAACGGTCCTCGACATGCAATAGGATAGGTCACCAACCGTCGTTCGCATGCACTTGAACAGTGCGTCTGCTACCTCCTTACATCTGGAGGCGTCTGCAGAAAGGACGTCGCCAGTGGCAGCCCAGCATCCGAGCATAGAAACCAATTCGACTTTGCAGGGCGAAGGTCTAGTGACTGAACCAGAGCAGGTCTTAGTGTAGTGCGACTCCTGGGACGAATGATGGGGACGTACGTTTGGTAGGCCTTACTTTGACATTTGCTATGTGGACCATGGTATTCGAAAAAGGGTGTCTGGTCTTGGACAAGACCTCAGAGCTGCTGGCCTGGACTCCCTCGACTCGCGCAAGCGGACTGATGGAATGAATGAAAACACACGGGACACAGCCAAGTGTCTACGATAATTTCAAGTCCGCGACCCTACTTGGATACACCCTTGGCAAGTTCACACACCTCCACGTCGACATACTACAGATCTTCCCAGCTGTCACCGAGTCCTTCGCTTCCCGAGCCACACAGACTCAAGCTCGCTCTAACTGTGCACAGCGAGCTCACACGAATCATAGCCTAAGTCCTTGGAAAGATCAGCTGGATTTTTATTCCACTCGACTATGCCATCATTCACTTCGTTAAACAAGAACAACGCTGGTATGTCACTTAGATATCACATCATCCCGTCAACCGTCCTTAGTTAGTCCCCAAGCCGTGAAGCGCATAATGCAAGAAGCGAGGGAGCTCGAAAATGATTCTTGCACAGACTATCATGCTGCACCTCTCGAGGTATTATCCCTTCAATGCGTCTGTACCCACTTAACTCAGCCATTCCTAACAGGATGACATATTTGTAAGTCACCAACACCCACAAGCCTTTGTGTCATTATATTACGTCGCAGGAATGGCACTGCACCATGCGAGGGCCGTTGGGGACAGAGTTTGAGGGTGGCTTGTATCATTTCCGCATATTGCTACCTGCAGAATACCCTTTCCGACCCCCCTCGCTCATGATGCTCACTCCGAATGGCCGTTTTGAGCTCAACACCAAGGTATCTGCATTCTACTAGCCGATACTCTAAATTTCCAAGTTTAACCGCCGTTCTGATAGATTTGCATTAGCTTCACAAATTGTTTGTGGTGTGAGCTGCTTCACAATGGGTCTAGGCTAACAAATTAGACAGATCACGAGGAGGAGTGGCAGCCAGCCTGGGGCGTGCGAACAGGTGCCTACCCACTGATCTTTAAAAATGAAAATTGACTGGATTCTCCTCGTAGCGATCCTTGGCCTCCAAGGGTTCTTCCCTCTCAAGGGACAGGCAGCCAGTGGGGTTGGTTCGGTTGAAAACCCTATCTCGGAACGCAAACGCTTAGCACTCCTGCAAGTATTCATATCAGCGACCGTGCTGGAATAACACTGACAGTTTGGCGAACCAATTCAGATCGCGAGAGTGGGTTTGCCCAAAGTGCCAGCAAACTAACCTGGGGTGTCTTCCAGACCCCACACAGCAGGCAGCCCCGACCCTGAATCAGCCCGAAGGGCTCCGAGGACTTTCACGCGCTGAAGATCAGGTTGAGCCTCCTGTCATCCCACCAATAACTCCAGCACCGACTGCCCCAGGCCATTCTTCCGCACCGGAAACAAGCACGCTCGGAACGTTTGGCTTTGATCCATCAGTCTCGAGACCTGCTGGACCTGAGATCCCGATCAGTCAGGGCCAGGACAGTCCAGCAGCCAGCCACACAGAAGCAACCCGCGGATCACTACAGACCCTCCATCACCGCTCTCACCAATCACCGCTACTGCTGGACACTGTGATTTGCGTGCTGCTCGTGCTGGTAGTAGCACTTTTATGTAGGCGGGTTCTGTGAGTCGCACGCCTCGCTCCGTTTGCAAGGGCGATCTATGGTTTTCTGGACCGTCACAACTACCTTATTTATGGCCAGACCAGAGGTGCACCTCGTTTCTAGACCGCTCTTTGGCAATTGGATAAATATTTTGATCGACTTTTGTCCCAGTTAAGGGTACCAGGAGTCGACCTTTCCAAATTGGGTAAAAACCTCGTTATGTCAGCGATGGCCTTTACGATTTGTCAACTGGACAACTGGAACAGATTTATAGCGTCTCTGCACCCCTCACTCAGCAGTATCAACTTTTCCTTCGACCACCTCCTCAATCCCACTCTCTGACTAGACACCAAGTCAGTAGTTTACTCGAGCACCTTCCTCACTGTCGTGGATGCATTCCGAGATGTACACACCTCAGATCCGCTTTTCAAAGAGGAGGTCTCTCTCTCTTAACTACTCCAGACACCCCGATGCCGTTCCCATGCCCCCCACACTTGCCAATTCCCCCCACCTCTCTTCTCCCAACAGCATCTTCTGGCGGAAATCATCTGTCCCAAAATGCCCTTCGCAGCTGGACGACGAATGGCTCCGGGACATGGTACCCATAGACAGACCTCCGGTTCCCCAGGTCGATGCCAAATCGGAGAGCACCGACGAGACGGAACCCTCACCGACCTCGTCTTCCGACAGCTGGAACAGTTATCTGTGCCCTCCGTCTCCAATTCTGCGATGCCACTCGTCGCCTCCTGATATCTCCGTGACCGCCAGGCATTTGTCATGCAGTGGTGCATGCCCCAGCCAATCCCCGTATCGCTAATCATGCGCTTTCACAACCTTGCGTCGCAGTAAGCGACAACGCAAAAACGTTTCGGGCACGAGGGGTTCGAAGGCGTAATGCAACATTCGTTTAGCTTCTCTTTCATCTCGGGTTTTACATGGGATAGGGTCACTCCAATCTGTAATTTGGGTCAACATCGAGGGTTCATCATTGGGTTTTATTGGGTTTTATTGGGTTTATTGAACTTGGGTTGTCTCACTAGCATCTCTCAGCATCATCTTGCACATAAATATTTATGCCATCACTTTGCCTTCAAAGTTTCTCGAAGTCGATGCAGCCGCAATACACGACGTTAAACTGTTATTCACATAATATACTACACTATGCTAGGGACTAGTTACAACACACGCAGATCAGATGTGCTGGATCATTTTTTCTTGCCAGCGCTGACGCTGAGTACAACGATGTCGTCGTCCTCCAGATTATAACTCGCGATCGTGCTGGAATTCGTAAGCATTTTGCCCATGTGCGATATTCTGATCTTCGAGGCAGACATTGTGCTTCCCGTCGCCTGAATGAATCGGTCGCGAAGAGTTGAAACAAGAAGTGTGAGAGGGAGGTCAGAGATAGTGACCAACTTCCCGTCTAGCTTCCACTCCGGTTTTGAAGTGTCTTCGGGAAGCTGAATATTGAGTGAAATGGTGTAAGGATGCATGCCGAGCCAATCTGCCTCTGGATAAAGGGCGCCATTTGGAAGCTTCGCAATCTTCTGCCTCTTGACTTGGAGTTGCTCCTCCAGACCGTCCATTTCATCTGCGCTCCGCACCATGCCTATCTGTGGTGGTGTTCCTACAGGGCCAGCGGTGATACCGGCCATGCGAGCAGGATGCATCCCATGAGGTGGGGGCTGGAATCCAAAAGGTTGCACAGCATCTGGACCCTGATAGTGAAGCGGTGGGAGCATGACAGGCGGTGGTTGATTGGGATATGCGGAAGCAGGTTGGGGACCAGACGAGACAGTAGCAGCGGAGTATGCCGGACCAGACACAGACCCTGAGGCCTGAATAGGTGGTGCTGGTAATGACGCGGGGGCAGGTGGAAGACTCGCCATCGGCGGAGGTGGAGCAGCAGCAGGTCCAATCCCAGGGCCAATGGCGTTGACATCTTGTGGACCGAGACCTTTTGCACGGTGGATAGCAGCAATTTGCTCGTCGAAGTTGGCATTGGTGGAATATTTGTCCAACGTGCTGACTTTGGTTGCCGTGTGACCATCCCAAACAACCTTCTCCCTCTCCTTCCGACGCTCTCGCTCTTCTTCCTCTTCTTTCTTCCGGCGTTCTTCATCTGCCTCAGCACCGAAAATATCGACACGCGTACGAGCGAGGTTCTTCAGTGATGAGACGACGTTGGCACCCCGTAAGAGCTCCGATGACTGGACTTTGCGAGCTTCTAGGACATCTCGTTGAGATTTCCATTTAGGATCCAGGAGTTCGATACGCATGTGCTCATCCAGCTCGTCCACAGCTATCTGTTGACCGCAGATAGCGCAGGTAGTGAGTGCAGAAGTTTTCTTGGCACCGACTGATGGATAAACAGATTGGTCAAGAAAATCAGGTGGAACAACATAAAGGAAACATACGCTTGGGCACATAGTCCGATTTGATTTTCATCGGACCCGCAGCGTTAGCGCTGGCTTGAATAGCCCTTGCGCGCTCCAACTCCCGAATCCTTTCTTCTTCCTCACGCTTCTTCCGCTGGTGTGTGCCATCGTCCTCGTCTTCGCTTTGCTCCATCGCAGCATCGTCCTCTGCTGCGGCGCCAGCACCCGCTCCGCCAACGGCAGCAGCCGCCTCGGCTTCTGCAGCAGCCTGCCTCGCACGGTGAGCCTCGATGTCGTCGGCGGTGGTCTCCATGATCATCGCAGCCATTCGCTTCTGTGCCAATGTCATATTTTCTACTTCCTGTACGCTCATCGGTGGTGGTAGTTCCGAGTTGGAATCCGCGACGGTGAACTCGATCGTTTGTACAATCGCATAGTCATGCCAATCAATCTCGGCGAAGGCCACTATAAAAGCGTCGGTAAGCGACTGTGATGATGTAGTACATTTCGAATAGGAACTTGCATTTTTCTGCCTCTTGATCATCCTGCCTTTTCTTGTCCTTCTCTCTTTTCAATCGCTCCCAGCGTGCATAATTCTTCGATTGCTCGAGAGCTTTCCACTCTGCGCCTTCCTGCGCACGTTCCTTAAGGTGCGCTAGTAACTCCTTGCTTGGGTATATGACCTTCAGATATTGCTCGACCAGGCGGTTAAAGTACCCGAAAAGTGAATGGTTGGGTCGCAAGAAGTCGAACTGATAATTTCGACCCTCTTTCTGTGAAAGGGTAGCAAGGAAAGTGCGACCTCGGCGCGCAGTGAAGAGAGCAGTGAGTTTCATGATATCACTGCGCACATCGAGTGAGCACAAAGTCGTTTAGAAGGCTGTTCACCTACAGATCGATGGGGCTGATATTGGGCATGTCCATAACGAACTGGGGCTGTGGGGGCTCGATCCCAATATCCTCTTGTACGGTAGGTATTGTCTCGATGGGTTCCGCCTTTCCCTTCTCCTGTCCTGGCTCCTCTAGGTCCTCACCTGCGGCGACTCGGTCCATACGATGTCTATAGTAAGCATGGTAAGGGTCCGCAGGGTTGAGGAACGAGAACTTGGGATCCTGACGCTGATTCTCGCGAATTTTGTCCTCGAATTGTGGTGGATTGGCGGAACGCGCGACGAAAAGAGCGGTTCTGTCAATGACGGCTATATTACACAAAGCATCAGCTCCTATGAATGATCTGACGAAAAGACCGCGAAGAAGTCCTCACATTTAATTTCTGGAGGAGGTAGGATGAGTCCGCTGGCAAATCTGAGAGAAGGCTCCTTGACGTCGTGCACCATGTCAATGTCGCCATTGAAAACGTGCTCATTCATGGTGGGCATTGTCTGTGTCTCTACTGCCATCGCCGTCGTTCGTTGTCCGTCGTGGGCGTCGTCAAAGATGAGCGGCTGCCAGTTTCCGTAAAAGGTGTTCGGAGTTTGAATAATACCAACAACTAGTTTCCTCGCCAGTCGGTGAACAGCACTGGATCCGAAATGTTTGGCGCATTTCGTCCAACCTCTGTCGCGTTTAGCGGTCTTTTGTGGTGCGCGCCCTACACTTGCTAGTTTTCAAGCCTTTCTGAACAGCAGCAAAGGAAGACACCATGGAAACTGTCAGTGACACGCAAGGCTAATGCCCGTGCCCGCCTCAAGAAGGTCGACGCCGTCATTGAGACTGTTCGTGCAAGTGGTGTCCAATGCAAAGCCTTGGTGAGCATCCATCCTCCCTGGCTAGTTCGAACGCCTGACTATCAGGGATCTGAACCAGGACCGCGCGCTACTCTTGCCCAAAGAGTATGAAATGAATCCCCAGGACAAATACACCGTATTCAGTTCTACCTCCCGTGGGTATCGCAAAGGTATTCACAAAGTGCCCAAGTGGACAAGGGTAAGCCCCCGTTGTTTCATGGAAGGACAGCTCATTGATGTCTCCCACAGCTGACGTTAAGAGTCAACCCGAAAGGCTTTTAGTCTTGGAAGTTATTATACTGCTTTTATTTGTACGCATATTCGTCCTCCCGCGTCTGTCAACTAGCTGTGGCAAGGTAAATCATTCTTAGAACAGTACGACCTGTATTTTCCCTTGCTTAATAGCCTCAAGTACCTTCGGCGCCCCCAGGACGGTTCTGAATACTTGCTCCCTAGTTTCTGGTATGTCTAGCAAGCTGCGCTTCTTCGCATCCTGAAAAGAGATGTCGAGAATGATGTGTGTGAGCTGAGATAGAGCAAGCGCACCGCCTGGAACCATTAACCCGGGCACTTCCCAAGACAATTCATCATACTCACCTGGCTCGCAAAGGAGTTTCCCAATTCTTCCTGGAGTGCCAACAGCGGAGCCAATTTTTGACCGTCTGAGATAAGACACATGCTCTTCCAGCTTAAAGTGTTTTGAGAAAAGCTTAGCCACATCCCCGCCCTTATCACCACGCAGTCTCTCATCCTTGAGAACCCTGGTCACATCAGCAACCCGGAGGGCAGCTCCGGCTATGAACAGCAAGGTGGGTGTACCGGGGGCCTTGGACCTTTGCGAGAGCCGCTTGTGCAACACCGGAATGACTGATCGGGCCTGAACACTTGAACCGTTATGACCGGGACACAGCACTGCAGACATACCTTCGATAACGAAATCAACCAGACGGTCTAACGACCTCGATTCCGTCCATTGACTCGTGTCCACAATGGCTGTTTCTATCTAATAGATTAACTGAGATTACCAGAATCGTATGGTATGGCAGGAACTCACCAGGTATTTGCATATCGCTGAGTTCGAGTGCAGATAGGTCCGGGAATGCCTTGGCTTGCATGACAGACATATAATCTGCGAGCTTGGGAGACGGTTGGGCTGCTACTGACAGGGACCCGACGACGACCTCCACCGTTTCGGTGAGTTTCCGTTTCTGCGTGACATGGTTGTCCGTCACGACGTTCTTTGGTCGACTCGGAGGAATACTACAAACCTTTGCCCGTCTTTCCTTTTCCCTTTCTTTGCGTTTCCTCTTTGACAAAGCCGCCTTGTCCTTTCGTTCGGCTTCCTCCTGCTCTGCCTCCTCATCTGCGCTGAGTAGAGCCTCTATGCTGTCTACCGCTTCTGTGCGACCGTCTTCCTCCCCCGAAGAAGCTACGAGTTCATCCGGGACAAAGTCGTCCTCCAAGTCATCGCCACGTTGCCCACTCATCTCTGAAGCCAAACGCGTGAAGGGAGCAGTGGGAGTGTCGTACCTAGAAACAACTCGGCTCTTCTATTGATGATTTCGGTATTCCCCGAGGTGTATCAGAGCAACACATAAATTGACCCTGCTACACTACTATACAGTAGAGCAGAGCATATGACCCTGTACCCAGCGTCATCGTCTGTGCATGACGCTGGGCACAAGGGCAAAATATCTCCACCGAGTTGGCATTGTGACTTTCTCTCTCTCATGTCAATCTTGTCGTTGTTCCTTCCTGCTGCTCTGCTCGTCTTGCTCCTTACATGCTCCTTGCAGTTCGTCAAGCGACCTAGCCAGGTCCATATCGACGACCTCGCAAAACCCACCGAATCTCCTGTAGAAGAGCCCTTCTCCGACCCATTGCCGAAACCTTCCAACGACTCCAAGATGCCCTCAAAATTTTATGAATCACGTCGAGTGCCTGAACAGCTGAAGCCTCAGATTGTAACTTCTCACATCGCAAAAGAACAACCTACAAAGGTCAGCCAGATTGGGGCTGCTCCTGACAGCGTGAAGCAGCTCTACGACGCTTTCCTCGTTCTGGATGTCGAAGCGACATGCTTGCAGGGCACAGGATTCGAGTGGCCAAATGAGATTATAGTTCGTGTTACTTTCACTTTGCCGGGAGCTCCAGTTCCTGATCACATGGTAAATCTAAGGAATGGCCAGTATGTCTCTTGCGCTGGAAAGCCAAATCTGCCAAGGGTATAGCTACTCAACTGGAGATTGTCGACGAGTTTCGCAGCTTTGTCAAACCCACATGGAGACCTCAGCTATCGCAGTTCTGTACTGACCTGACTGGAATAGCTCAAGTCCGTGCTCTTTCTCTTCGTTCTCTTGGTCCCACCATAGCTAGTTAGTGTGGGCACAAGTCGATCATGCACCCGCCTTTCCCAAGGTCCTCAAGATGTTCGCGAAATTTCTAGCTCAACATGGTCTAATCGATCCCAAGAACGGCAAACCCTTGCAGCGATTTTGCTGGTGCAGCGACGGACCATTCGACGTAAGGGATTTTGTCGTAAAGCAGTGCTTTATCTCAAACGTTGGTACCTTGCGATCAACGATGAAGCGTAAAAATATTCTGCCTTGTTTGACAGGTACCCATGCCATCGTGGCTAAAAGGCGATGTTCTCGATGTGCGCAGGGTTGTGTCCGTTTGTGTAGCGAAAAGTAGAGCATCTGGAAGCCAGCAAGTCAGGACAAGGGTATGTCTCGCCTCGCTATCGGTACCAGGTATATTCAGCTCCCAACGCAGCTCGCAACCAATTACCATCATCGTTCATTGAATATAACACAACAACTGGGGGCGCTCGGGCTAGGTCCGTTCCAAGGGAGAGTACATTCTGGAATCGACGTCAGTATAGATCATGCAGCGATCTCTATACGATCACCTTGTCTGACAATTGCGCTCTTCTCACATAAATTAGGATACTCGAAATATCGCACGCGTCATGATTGAGCTGGCTCGGCGTGGTATCCGTTTGGAGCCTAATACTTCGATCAATCCCAACAGGCGATGGCAATGGATGGGAAGGCCTGGAGAAGTCTTGGAGTACTGTCTCATCTAAACCTGTCTGGCGATCTTATGGTGCGCGGCGAAAAACTTCATATCGAATGCGGGTCACTGGTCATCTGTTTTTGTAGTTGGCATTCACGTACTGCAAAAATGCGATTCATCTATAATGATAGCCACGGCAACGCGTGGTTGAAATATTAGATTAAATAGGATCCTAACAAGTAGGCTATGAAAGAGAGCCACAATGGTAACGATACAGAGATTAATGATTTCGGGGGCGTCCTCACCAACCAACTTTAGTTTGGGTGATGCATTGGAACCTGTGTCCAACAAGAATTACACAGCTTGTGCTCTTGCAGCTACCTGCAAGGGTGAGAATCCTGGCACGCTGGCCAAGAAAATGGTGACGAATTCCTGGGACCAAAGACTTCATGCGTGCTTGAAATATGAGGATAGAAAATAGGGGAGGTGAAGATTCGGCGCTGGAACATCCCATGCACCATCCGCTGTGAGAAACCGGTGCTTCGTTGAGCAAAATGATCCCAGAGACAAGTCCATCGCTAAGACATACGAGAGAATTTAAATTTACTGGGAAGGACGTATAAATATCAATACGGATCACAGACCAAGGATGATCGACAGAGACTCACGAAATCCCAGAGCGTGCCAAAGGCAGGAATCCCGAGAGCCTTGCAACCGTGTTGGATCTCAAGGTTTCCAACGTAGTTGGAAGTTATAAATACAACTATTGCCAAACACATGAGTTCTGTCTCGGGCAATAACAGCCGGGAAAGATGCCTACCTTCAGCCTGCCAATAATCGTAGACCTCTTTTAAAACCTTCATGGTGTCCGGACGGCCGCCACGTTCTTTGCTATCCCAAAGGAGCAGGCGCTCAGGTCCGACATGTCTGTGAATGAGACCGCTGATGGTGGGTCCAAAAGTTTTCTCTTGGTCAGAACCTTAAGAGGAGCAATGGCTTTGTAAGTCCCAGATATAAATGTACCTCGTGTTAACATACCGATCCAGATGAGATACCTACAAGGGGAAACACATGTGAGCCCAGAGATAGCGTAACTCGTTATTGGGAGTCTTCTCACCAATAGGGGGACTGAATGCAAGTTGAGAGCGCAGCCCCAAGACCTGTCCCCGTACAGATACGGATACCACGTTTGTACAACGTCGACGTGTTGGAGACACCAGCGAACTGAATCCGTTATAAAAACCATGAGAACAGTACCTAAGAAATGGATCACGTCGACATACCTTGAGTTGACGGGTCCAGATTTCCCTTGGGGGGTCGTTGACGAGGCCTTTGGTGAAGTCACCTGGACACAGAATAAGTGTACGCTCGGGGGAGCCGGAACTACGGGAAGCCTACCTTGCACACCACAAATCAGGTAGTGATATTTTGCGTGTGTTCCCTCACTATGACACCCGTCAGTAATTACAGAGGATAAGAGGGGAGACTACTAACGAAATGATACCAAAAGCGTGGTACTCCATAATCATTGAACGACTGATGCGAGCAAGCAAACCCTGCTGCATGCCACGCTCGAAGCGAAGGACTGCGACTTTCGGAGATGGCTGACGCGGACCATCAATTACCGCGACAGAGTTGATGATGATAGGGCTCACAAGTTCAATATCGACTGCCACTTTTCTGGTGCAAATCCAGGGAAGAACAATGCTATAGAAAGGTGAAGAAGATGGCGTCAGAAGGCCAGCGGATCAAAAGATTGATTAGACTGACAAAAGAGACATCCCCATAGTGTACCAGAAGGCTTGTTGGCGGACAACGTAAACACCACTGCGATCCCATTTCCCATCGGCGGAATCGTAGATATTACTCAAGATTGTAAAAATCCAAGTCATGACGAGAGCGGTCCACCCGAAGAAGCGATGGTTCCTCTCGAAGACGCTGTTCTTATTTCAGTAATAGCCAAATTAACTTGCCCAGGATACATACTTGTGGTGAGTATTGCGGACCCAAGGCAGACCAGCTGTCACGGTGACGAGTAATACGATGGTTGTGACAACACCAAAGGCAAGGATCGAGTCGTGATATATGTATTTGGCCTTGAACTGATTGACGACCATCAGAATGAGCCACGCGATACCGGAGATGGCGCAAGAGCTGTGAATCCCACCAAGATGCTATAGACAAGCCATAAGTTTATGTTCCTGACGCTTCGAGGATGTTATATACCTGCAGGGTGGAGGTGCAACCAAGACGGAACCATAGAGGAGTCCACTTGGCGAAGCAAGTGTTGACGAACAAATACAAGATACGCCCGAATATCTCGTTGCGCATGAGCACCGCAAAGTTTAAGTTACCAACAGCCAGTGCACCGGGGTACTTCTGACCGTATGGCCAGAGACCGGCGGCGGCGTAACCAAGGGCCGTGAAGTTTAGAATAGTGATTACAGTGAAGAACCGCCTTCAAAACCATGTCTGGTAACTGAGCCATGGCGCCGATGTGAAATGCACTGACCTATAGGAATTGTACCAGGTGATGAAGATAACATATTTTGATATCTTCATCCTTTGAGGTTTCGGTGGTGGCGGAAGAGGCTTCGCGACATTGGAAGACGATATAGGCGCGTCCTTCTTCAGGGACTGCACGGGGAATGCGGTGAGATCAGCCAACTTCTTCTCGCTCTTGGCGAGGTCAGGGTTGGCAGCGAGCTGAGGGGAGCGGACCTCCAGGATCCCTTTCTCAGTGTCGTTGTAATTAGGTCTCGACATGATGACTGGGGCAAGGGCACAATGGGGGGACTAGGCGTCGAGTAGATGGTTCTAAGCACGGAGTCATAAGTTCTGTGCTCCCACCTTTTATTCACTTCCGTGCGTCCGGATACCGAGAAGGGGGACAGACCTCGGAAATAATCCGGTGCCCAAACCAAGCAACTACAGACTCACGGGTATTCACACCCAATGTTCCGGCTGCGGAGGAGATCTGGCATTCAATGTCAGAAAACAGTTGGATAGCTGAATTACATACAACCCTGCATTCATCGACACAACGGGACCCGGTCGCCACCATCACAGCTGTTCGGATCAAGCCTACGAACCTCTGACCGGATTACCATAATCAGGAGAAACTGGTTTCACATCATCACGATATCACGATAGGTCTCTCAGGCTAGAGAATACACCTGAATAGTCTGGCACGAAATGCACAACAGGGTTAACGTTGCGCGGCTCCGATGGTGCGCTTGAGAGCCTGGCCAGCAGTGCCATGTAGTATCAATATCGCTCAGAATAACTCAGCAGGATGTAAGACAAGGAATATTACTCACTCACGTATGCAAGTATACTAATGAGCCTGGAAGTTAACTTGAAGGTACTGTGGAATCCAAGTTGGAACGACAGGGGAAATATCAATTATGTCAGCAACAAAATAAAATGGGCAACCTTTTTGTCATTTTATTAATTGTAATTCAATTTGGAATAAATGTTATCACCGAGACATATTTATAATATAGTTTGACTAGGAAAGTGGCCTAGTGTCTCTACTACCCTAGACAAGTAGGCCTACTAGTATTCGGTTGATCTGTCTTTGGGAAGTCAGTCAGGCTTCAAAGCTTCACCAGGGCTTTCTAGCACACCCAATTCCCGGTGGCAATGTGTGCATTGGGCCAAGTGACTTGGATTTGTTGTTGTACTCTCTTGGTGACCTAAGATCTGTAATTTCAGATCACAGGACTTCCGCGGGCTATCCCTGATCAGTATCTGATTCAGCAATGTTTTCAAAATGATCTCTTGGGCGTATGCCCCCAGTAAGTCAGCCCATGGCGAGGGAAAGAGCCGCCGACCTTGCCAAGTGAATTGTTTGATGAATCCCTCTGATGGAATCGCGAGGAGAAGCTGTCCAACGGCGCGATGAGTCAAACGTAGCCAATAAAGCCTTGACCAAGAACGAAAGCCGGAAACCCGGCCGACGGCGCGATGAGTCAAACGAACAATCCGGAACGGAAAGAATGGCGCACTAAGAGAGGGTAGGTATATAACGACGCCATGCTATCGAAATACAGGGAGTACTAGCAGCAATGTCTCCAGTAACCTTACTAGATAGTCCCACGGCTTCGTGTGTACCCAGTGTTCGTGTTTCGACTCTGGCGCACTCAATTCAAGTCGCGATGGCTTTAATATTTGGACTTAGGCTGGTGGTAGTGTTACAAATAGGGTTGTATATTTTCTTTGACAGAAATGGAGCAGCTCGTTGCACAAGAATGGCATCCATAGTGCTCGAGGGTGATTTCAGGCACTTTATAACACATACCTGTACCATACATCAACCGTACAATACAATAATGTTTATTTGGATGAAGTACATGGCCAGAAACCTGAAAATAATTTCTCCGAGGGCCTTTGATCATAAGGATCAGCTACAAAATGAGAGAGGAGGATATGTGTGAAATAGGAAAGCCTGAATTCAGTCTCCGCCATGCCGAATTTCCTGTTAAGGTGCGTTCACAGCTTCGCTATAGTGTTGAGTTGCTGACTTGATTTCGGCAATGCGGCATTTTGTGACATATTGTGACACACCTCAGAAAAAAGCACGAACACTAGGTGTAACCAACATTCCCTTGCGGTAAGTTCTCCGCTGCTTTACCATTTCCATTTGTTACCATAAAAATTACATGGAGCTCTAGCCAAGGCCCTACCCGACATCCTGTTGAACTAAGCGTTCTGTAAGATGGATAAGTGAAAAGAACGCGCGGCGATAAAGGAAAAATAAACATACCTCAGCGTTGTTGATAAACAGCTGAGGTGTACATAAACGGAAACTACAATGTAGTTGAAGGTTGATTATGTGATCAAAATAATGTATAATGTATGACGTCGATGTTAACTCCAACACATCCGAGCAAGGAGAAAGTATCAACTGGAATTTGTGATTGGCAAGTTATTCGTTGTACTTCAAAAAAACGCGAACACTGAGGGATATCTAGTATCAGATAAACCCCAAAACCTTGAAGGTGAGAAACGTCCGGATTCAGGAGCAAAGTGAGTGTATGAGAATAACTTCTAGAATGGTATGGATGCAATGAACAGACAATGTCTTCTCACTGTTATCAGGCAATTGCGCAAGCGAGTACTACAGATACAAGGGACATCGATCATCATCTCACTAGACCCATCATAGTAGTACCGTTAGGTGAATTGTGCGTGGGTTACACGAGAAACGGCATGTTGGCGATAAGAGACGAAGGCCCAATGTTAATGGAGATATTATGATGGAATCACCAATCCTAAGGACTAGGTTCTGCCAGTGATATCTCGTCGTGAATCTCGAGGACAAGGAGGTGTTACGTTTTGCGTGGTCTCAGCCTAAACACAAGCTTCACCAACGTGACAGGCTGGCGCTTGGGCCTTGAATACTACTAGGTAGTAAGTGGCCAGGCCTTGCTACTAGCTACAACACAAAAACAGTTTAGGTTGCCACTTCCCATAGCCAGGAGACGTGGCGCAATTCGTACTAGTAGTGTCGGATACAAATTCAGAGTTTTCGTACATGTGCAGCCCTCAGGCTCTGGTCACAAGCATCCTTAGAACGATCTCATGTATGATAATGAATCACGGGAATGCGTTTTGGGGCTGGTATTGCATAATAATTTAAAGAACGGCATGGTATCAGTGGTTGGGGTGACATTGATTACTGCCGAGGCAAATTTATCCACCTTCCTCAACAAACTCCCTCAGATGTCTGAGTTGCGCGGAAACCTCCTCTTTGAATAGACCGATCTCATTGCTGTTCTTGGCAATTGCCCGGATGGTCTCGTCTTTGAGTCGCGCAACCTTCGCTACTTGTTCTCGATAGCTACAAACCCTAGCATGAGTGGCAAGGAACGAAACTTGGGGAAAGAAGCTCACTCGAATTGCAGGGCCTGCAGTCGCGCCTTCACACCCATCCCACTTGACAATGCTGCCGTCCGTGCGTGCGCGAGTTCCCTCTCAAGACGAGCAGCTTCGGCATTGCTTACCATAGACTCTTGCTGGGCAGCCTAGCGTGACGATAATGTGAGCGCTGGGAGCATGACGTATTGGTTAACCTACATCCCGAAGGTCATCGGCCTGTTCATTCAGCACCACTACTTTCTTTTCCACTTCTCGGACCTCCTCATCCACGTTTTCACACTCCAAAGTTAATTGATCCAGTTCGTTATCAACCTTGATCCGGTCGCTTTCCACGTCGGCGCGTTCTGTCCTCTTGGATTCTGCCACGGTATTGAGAGTCGATTTGATCACCTTCCGTATGTCAGAGCCCGTGAGAACCTGTTGTAGATTGGATGTCGCAGTGTTGAGTTGCAGAGTTAAGTCGATGCATTCAAAAGGTGGCGGAAGTGGCGGAAACAATCCAAGCGAGGACAACAGATTCGTGTACAAATCAAGAGCTTCTTCCGCGGCAGCACCACGGTTGGTCATCATCACCTCCAACGACATAACAGTTTTCTGGGCCTCAGAAACTTTATGCTTAAGATCTTCCAAGCTCCGGGCCAGCGTTTCGTGATCGGTGTTCATACGAATAACTTCTTCAGGTGTCAAATTTTGAACTTTCACCACCTCTGCCAGTTTCGTATGTTCGCTCTTTAGCTGCTCCAGGTTCGAGGCTAAAAAATAATTAAGAAGAAGCCCCATGAGGATCGTGAGTGACGTACTTCGTATACTAAGCTCAGCTTTCTCATGTGCAATCGTGTCGATTAAATGTTTTTTCCTAGCCTCAAATCGTTGGAGAACGTCATGGAACTTCGCTCGATCGCTCACGAGAAAGCCATGTGTTTTCTGCAGCTTCTCGAGAGGTGCCTGAGACAGCTTGAACTCCAGAAAAACGGACTCATATGGCGTGGCGTACCACAGAGGAATATAGCTGATCAAACTCTGCTTTGGTTTGGGCGAGCTGCTCCTTTTGTTCCTCAAGATCATTCACCACCCTCTCATTCTTCTTCACTGTTGATGACAATAAGACTTGGTTAACTGACGGAGAACATACCTACAGTAACGCGCCTCAAGGCCTTTGTCTTGCTCCTCAAACACATCTGCACCGTGAAAAAATGCGATGTACGCCTCAGAAAAATAGTCAAAGGCGAGCGCTTGGTGATGTATTGGGTCGTGAAATTCTTCCGGAACCCTCTCGACTACTTGGAGCGTTGGGTCATCAGTTTCCAAGTAGTGGAGCCGACCCTGGCGTACGATTCAGGTTTCCGCTCGTGCAGGCAGGGAAATAACTGACCTTTCCCATTTCGACTAACCAATGCAATGCGGCAAGGAGAGCCGGCCACGAATGCATACTACCAGGGGCGGCTAGCCATTTATTATCAATTTGAGAAGAAAACGGGTATCGGAGCGCTTTCAGGGCTGGTTGAAACTCGTCCTCGAAGCGCATCTTGGGATCGAAGGGGTATGACGGATCAACCATGCTGACAAGATGCTGGAACATTGCACGATAGTCCTTCCCGGTAATGCTCGTCAGAGTTTGCATGGATATTTCATATTCGGTGCCCTGAAGCCAGGAGAATATTTCCTGTCGCATCTTAGCCTGGTATGAGCGCTCGCGAATTGGTCGAGGGTCCTTCAGCGTCTGACTTCCTGAGGGTGCAGCAAGAGCAGCACCGCCCGTCCACACAGAACCACGACGCGTGGAGCTTTATGTTGAAGTAGAAGCGGAAGTCTTGTAAGAAATATCACGGATTGACGAAGAAATACAGAAGCGCACTTATTGAGGGGAGTCCGGCCGTAATTGGGTTTAGTGGTGCTCTGCAAGAGTGGATTGGCGTTCTGGGATCTATAGATTGACTGCCGTGGATTAGAACCTGGAACAGAGCCTGACAGGGGTGGATACGGTGTACGCGCAGCTGGCCCCGCGAGGCTCATTCGCATGGATGATGGAGGAACCTTTTTGGCGGTCGAAGGCACAGGTAGGCCTGAACGAGCATTTCCGTGTGGATCTGGCAGCATAGTGGACCGTCGCAGGGTATCAGACATAATGTTTCATATGTCCTCGAATCCGAGATAGCTTTGTTGAAATGTTAGACCTTGCGAGGCGAAGGGAAAGATCAGGACGCATAAACGCGTTTTAATGCGCACCACGTGACTAGATGTAATGGGCTAAGCTTGATATCGATCCAAAGTAGCCTTGACGCTAATTCAACCATGCCTCTAGGACTACTATTTGGTGGGGCCATCGTTGCTCAACTTCCGGCCGATATCATAGACGCATCGTACGTCGTTGATTACCAGTGCTGAACTAGGTTCGTCACTACATCTGGTGTACAGGGACATAAGACAAGTTCCGGACTCTCAAGAGGTCTTCTTGTATAACGATGTGACAGGATCTTCTCTCGTCGTCGAAGTGCTAGAACGCGTAACGGCCCCGGATGATACCAAAGCAGTAAAGTAATCTCATTATCGCTGTATCGCTAACCAAAGGTCCAATAACCATTAAGATATCACTTTGAAGCGTTGGCTGACGATAACGACGCCATCGTGAGCACAATGCAAGATCCGATAGTTATCCCCAATGACAGGGGAGACGAAACTCCATCGCCAATCGTCCTCCGTGGAACTCAAAACATCCGCAAATTCAGTCAAACCGCTGTGGACCAAGTAGAAGTTCTGATGGCACTCTTCCGTGTTCAGTCAAAGCATGCAGACGTTGTAGTCTCAGCCAACATTCTCAAGAGTTCGGGTGGACAGGTCATGGTAGCAGAAGAGAAAGCCGCCGCTATCGCATTCGACTTTAATTTACTAGTCTCGTCCCTCTCCATTGTCGATTACGGCCTTTTTGCCTGATTTCATGCATCTGGCCAACTTATCCACCTTTGAACCGCTAGTACTGGCCGATCATGGCGCTTCAGTCGATGCTGGATCGCTTTGCTCACTGACAAGCTCCTCTGACCTCGATGTTATTTGGTTCCGTCAAGGACATACAGCAGTCGGTTGGAAGTTTAAGCAGAATTCTACACTGACATGTTTCTACACGATTGACGGAAACTGCATGGTATAATCCAGCTAGCGATACAAGAGAAACAATGGGTCGAGATGATTAACCAAGTAAATTGTTTGTACCAGCACCAGCGTCATCCAACTCTTGCTCTGCTTCCGGTTCCTCTTCAATGCACTCACGAACACCCCTTTTCACAGCCTCAGCAGCAGCCTTGGCATCTTTCTTCCGTTTCGCTGATTCCTTTAGCTTCTCCCACCGCTCACGAAAACGTGCAACCATAACTTTCTATGGGAGCCTTGGAGGTCAGATAAGAAGACACTCGTGTAAAGCACAGCCAACCTGTTTGTCATTCTCCGTGCGAACAGTTCGGAGTTCCTCTTCTAGATCCCTTATCCGGCGTAAAAGTTGCGCCTCGCGATCCCGCCCTGCAGTGAGTGCTGCCATAGGAGCAGGAACGGTAGGTATATTGATATTCAGTGCAGTGAGGTCCACTGTTGGTTGTTGTCCACCTGGTCGCTGCGATATGAAAGAAGCACCCATAGCACGCTGTGCCTATGCCACAGCGCCAACTGGTTAATGGTGATGCGGCAACCGAGGAAAGAACGTGTACCCTACCTGATGTCGCGCCATTACTATGCTATCCCGTAGCAGCTGATCCTGGTCCTTGCGCATCTGTAGTCTCCGCTCCGCTGTGGCGAGTCGACTTTGCATCGCCTCCATTTCTTGCTTTAGAGAAGCATTTTCTCTCTTAAGCGCTGACGTTGACGGCTCCGCCCCTGAATGGACCAAGCAAAATGACTCTGATAGGTCACCACCTGGCAGGCAACGAGCAAGCTGAAGTTGATTTTAGCAGTCTACATGCGTTGGAGACTTACACACCTTCATCTATCAATACTTCCTGATCGCTATCCTCGAGCATCGTGTCTTCTTTTTCTGTACAAATGGCATGGGTATGATTGCTAAGATGGACCTAGCAACAGCACGCACTTGCCCCCCCGTCAAACCCGAGCTTTCTTGAGACCTTGGAGACAAATGGCTCTTCATGGTCCGTGTCACTGCTTGAGCTACCATTTCGTTGAAAACGCTTTTTGCTTGTCAAGTTTCGCTCTGTACCAAGAGGGGCCATGGTGAAGGCGACGGGCTGCGACAAATTGTCCAGCATCCCCTCCATGATCCCCCAGAAGTGGTTGAAAGCGTCACCCGGATCAGACTGTTGTACATCGGCTTGAAGCTCATTAGATGAAACCGATTATAACGCACCCTTTGTCCAAGCACCATAAATGATTCGTCGACATTGTTTTGCGAATCCATCAGCCCCATGGGGGCGCCCCGGTGCGGTGTTGGTATCGGTGTTGGGTGGGAAGCGTGAGGTATGTTGCTCGGGTCTGGTGCACTTCGCCGAGCATGCACCCCAACATTGCGGGGCGACACTTTCTGCGGTAGAGTCGGATCCTTGTTCTCTTCCCGTAGTTTAGCAATTCTTCGCTCAAGATCTTTGCCTGATTTCGTGTGTTCGTTGTAGAGCATATGAAGGGTGCGTTTCGTCTGCAAACCAAGCCTGATCACTAGGGGCATGAGATGACAGGTGACAAAGGGGATGTACATTGCTATCGCTCGACTTCTCTTCGCATTTTAGAAACGCGTTCGCAGCTTTAATGTGTTCTTCTACAGCTGGAATGAGCAGCCCTTCGCTGAGGAAGTCTTCGGCATTCGCTGCATGTTGGTGTGCCTGCATCGTAGTAGCACTCAGGCCAAGGTGTCCGTCACAATTGTACTCCACTCACTATGTGCAGAGGCGATTCTGGTGCTGGCATTTCGGGACCCTTTGATACTGCTCTAGAACACTGAAGATGGGGGTGTTGTATAGGGATATGTGCACAAATCTTTAATGAGCGTCTACTTAGTACTCGAGCCGAAGTTCAAGTGGATGCTGAACTGAAGTGACCTAATACATCCTTTTTAGGTGGAGCAGCAGTGGCACCCCAAATCAACATTAACTACCTCTCGCGTCGAACGAGGCTACTTTCTGTTTTGCCAGAGTCTTGCTGTGACCAAGTGGTACGTGATAGCATACACATTACGACAAGCCTACTCACGGCAGGTCTCGAAGACTCGGATGGTGTCACACTGAGGTTGTTTCGTTGCTAGATGCCAGGAGGATCAAAGCTTTTTGGTAGCTCCAGGAAACTAGTCTGGCCCGGGTGACCAGACGACCAGGGAACCAGCACAGCTGCATCGACTGTCTGGATCTGTCTGTCTGGCTGGGATGAGCGCAGATCAGCGTCAGTGTGTTATTCATTGCGAACATGGAAAAACAATAATGAGGGATGATGTCCTCAAAGTTGACGATTCCCATGTGGCCCATGTAAAGGCGCCAACAGAATCATACAACGTTTCAGTAACTCTCTGCTGCATCAGGCCCCCTGTAGCCATACTGCTGCCATGCCTGGGATTCCGGGTGGCTTCAAAGTTTATCTCTCCCACGCAGGAACGACTTGCATGCTTTGCGGTCCCAGGTCCCATCCCAGAAGGATCCTACTGGCAATTCAGTGTCACCCACTCACATTGCGGTCTTTCCCGCTGACTTCGGTTCCCGTGCTCAAACTTGCACGCACAACATACTGCATTTATTGCGAATGATAACACGGCTAGGGAGCGTGAGAGGTTAGGATCTTCCCAACCGTTGAGTGTCCGAAGCGATCATGTATTCCGGATCTTCAGCAGCGGTGCACCTGCCTGGGCGGCACGGCAAATGACTGAATACAACTTTCCGTTGCGTATCCTGATGGGCCCAGCGCACTGAGTGAAATCTTTGTTATTGCCCGTGCAATTAACTTCGTAGGTGCCTCACATCTTCATATTATGCAAGAGATGCTCCCTGGATACCGGTCAGCTGGAGTCTCGGTCAGGTATCGGCACGATCGCGTTGCACAATCAGACTAGGTGAATGGTATTCTCTCCCTTTCACCTTCTGGTCTCCAGTCGAGTGTAAGTGGATCATCAGGGATAGTTGCTTGTGGTTTACTCATCCCTCTCTGATCCACTGCCTGTCGGTTTGCAACTCGACTCTAGCACTGAATTGCGGTACGGACGACAACCTCCTGTGACATTTTAAAATCACGCCGATAGGCCTCCTGAAAGCCCACCGAACCCTTACGTTGTCTTACACCTCCGTTGCAGTGCATTCACAATGTCCAGGAGAGGGTATTGGAGTTGAACATGATGACAAAAACTATGATAGGGCAGTAATTGCCCAGACCACTAACCATTAGCTATGAGTAGTAAGTAGGTATAAAATAGACTCAGCTCAGCTGCTGCCAAAGAGGGGCAAAGAACAACTGAGGAATCCAAAGAGGTAGGAACTCTGACATTCTGGAAGTGTGGAGTTGGTGTTCTGGTTCCAGAGTTCACTGTATTTTGTCACATGATACCTCTGAAAATTAGTTCTTTCCTGCCTCCTAGGTTCCTATTGCCAATATATATACCACCTATGATATGGTGTTACTGCCTTTTGGCTTAATGGTCTGAGTGGATGATGGTTTTGATCCTCACACACCTCCACTAGGCCACTCTGACAAAGTACAGTGAACTCCAGAACTGGAACACCAACTCCAGAATTCTGGAAACCTGGCAATTGTAACTCTGCTCTGCTGCCCAGTGGAACTGCTCAAAGCCATGGAGTTCATTCAGAATTCATCTGGAGTCACTTGGGGTCATCCAGAACTTGTGCTGATGTCATCCTACTCTATTATCCTTTCTTTATCATTACCCCTGAGCCTCCAGGGGCATTCCATTATTATCCTACATCACTTAACCCCATCTCCTTCCTGTTCCTGTTCTTAATCCCCTGTTATCATTAGCAAGTGCTTCTCCACCCACTCCACTACACGTATATATATATTTACTTCTTGCTTTGGATTCCTCAATTGTTTTTTGCCCTCCTTAGGCAGCAGCTGAGGTGAGTTCATTCTATACCTATTTACTACTCATAGTTAATCCCTAGTAGTCTGGGCAATCACTGCCCTCTTATAGATTTTGTCACACTTGACAGAACATCTTTGACATGGTCAACATTGATATTGTTTTAAAAGTTGTTTGTAACTGACCCTGACAGGTGCTGCCAAATACTTGTGAGCAACTTGAAGGGGTACTTGTGATATGGGTTTAAATCAATTCACCTCCACATACAACACTAAATAAATTTTTTTGAAACTGGCAGCCATGTACATCATTGGGCTAAGGACATATGTTATGTAGGGATAGTTTTCATGCTGGTGTGGCTACATGTGATTGTTCATTGGAGTAGATGCTGTTTTGCATTCTCACCTGCTGGCCCGTCCATGTTAGAGCTAAACATAGGAGCATGCAGGTTTCAAGTCCCTTCTGGATGTGTAATTACCCAACCATGATTAGGCAGCATCAGAGCAGGCATTTCATGGGGTTGTGTCATATACCATGTTGCGCCAGTCAACTCTGCTCCTCTGGAGCCTACTCCATCAGGAAAAACAGTAGATGTCATTTATCCCTCTATATTACTTTATATTGCTATAGTGTCATAAAAAGCATCTATGACATCTAAAGCATCTAAGGACAAGTCCCCTTTTTTAAAGTCAATTATAGCTATATAATGTGGTATAGATTCATTTATACCATCCATAGCAACATCAAAAAGCAGCTTAGACCTTGCTCTTTTTCACTATAATTCATTATTTGTTGGCTAGCTGACTCCACCAAGTATAAATGCATAACAAATAATTATATTCAAGTAGCTAATGACAAAGCATGTAAATTGGGGTCTAAAATGCACAGGTGGGGTCTAAAATACATGGGTGGTGTCTACAGTGTGCAGGTGGAGTCTACAATGCACAGGTGGGGTCAGTAATGCACAGGTGGGGTTAAAAACAGGTGGGTGGGGTCTAAAATGCATGAGTGGGGTCAGCAATGCACAGGTGGGTCTAAAATGCATGGGTGAGGTGGTTGGTAACATGTGGGTGGGGTCTAAAACATGTGGGTGGAGTCAGTTATGCATGGGTGGGTCTAAAACATGTAGGTGGGGTCTAAAATGTGCAGGTGGCAGGTGGGATCTAAAACAGCATGGGTGGGGTCTGAAATGTGTGGGTGGAGCTGAAAATGAAGTGAGTGCAGTTGAAAATGAATGGGAATGTGGAATGCTGAAAATTGAACAAGGATTCTAATGCTGATGTGGCAGTCACATGACTTGAAAGTTGCTTGTGCTCACTGTTTCTCATGGTGCCCACCATGATGCGCCCAATGTGAGCAACTGAGTTGCTCACACAGTAGCACCTCTCTTTTCTCTTGTCTGGCATTCCAACTGTACATCATTAACTACATATTGTGTTAACTACTTTTGCTACACTGTTGGTAGTAAAAAATGCAGAGTGTGTGAATGTCTATATTTTGGTGTGGTAAATATCAGTCTACAAAAAGTATAAATAGTAATGAAAAATACTGAAAAATACAGATAAGTGCAGACATTCATTACACATTTACTAAACCTTTGGTAGTCAAAAATGTGAACACTAACTACACTTTTTGTAGACCAGTATCTACCACACCAAAATACACTTGCACTACACCTTTACTACACTCTGGTAGATAAAAATGTCGACATCCACTACATTTTACACAACACTTTTGATAATTAAAAATACTATATTTTGGTAGACAAAAATGCGAACATTGACTACACTTTTTATTGCACTTTTGGTAATAAAAAATACTGACATAAGTACACCTTTTGTAGACTAGTATTAACCACACCAAAATGTAGATGTTCATACTATACTTTTTACTACACATTTGGTAGACAAAAATGTGGACCTTGACTACACCTTTTACAATACTTTTTGGTAATAAAAAATGCAAACATAAGTATAGACCTAAACTGCACCTTTACTAATTTTTTCATAGTCAAATATGCAGATACTAACTGCACTTTGTGTAGACCAATTTACCATGTATTTGCATGGCCTTCAATTTGGAGTGTA
>KN825178.1:0-27504 GCA_000827395.1 Paxillus rubicundulus Ve08.2h10 | reverse complement strand
ACTTTGATCACTCCTCCTCTCTGTCCAAACTTAAGTTCCTCGCTCAACGCTCGTAGCTAGCCTTCTTGTCATCACTCTGACCCTCCAACCTCTGACCTTCGACAACTTGCCTTACCACCCAGTACCGCCGTCACTCCGCTCCTCCGCTCCTCCACTCCTCATCTCCGCCCTTAGTAAATATCGGACTGAAATCGGACAAGGGCGCAACACATAAGTTGAAGCCAACGTCCGCTCCACCTCTGACAACTCCAGACAGCCCAGAGGAATTAGCATCTTAACAGTATAGGCACAAGTGTAGTGCACTTTCTGAGGGATTTCCAGGGAAAATGGATGGACAGAGCAGGATAAGAAGATTTATGTGTGTTGGGGTGCATAGTGGCATCAGTAGCTGCATCATTTCATCTGGGTCTTATGTGCATCTGACCTCAAGTCTGTGGTGACAAAAGATGTATTTTCCGAGACTAAGTACAGACTTTTATAGTGCAGATATACCCACAATGGTGTCAAACCAAACACAAACATAAGGTACAAGTCAACGGAACAGAGGAAATATGTATAGCATGGTTCACAAACTATGTCTGCCAGAAGGAATGCAAAGAGAGAGAAAGAAAAGGCTTACTGGCAAGTCTAAGATGGATGGGCCGGGTACAGGTGGACATGGACACAGGGATCTGTAAAAACAGATGGGTTTCCATGGTGTATAAGTAGCGGGTGTCACACAGATATGGGCAGATGGTGAATGGAATGAGCTGTGGTGTTTTGGCTAGTCCAATAGGGTGATGGAAATTCTGGGAGTTGGCAGTTCCAATTGTAGGGAATACTGCTTTCCTACAGCACTATCTCGTTTTAAGGATCAACTCCACACCAAATAGGAATTCTCTGACCTTGGGAATGCCTCCTTCTGTGTCAGCATTGCCATTGAGCATGATCATGCTGTCAAAACCATTTCTCTGTTGCAAACTGCCCTCATTGATTGTCTTATTACAGAATTTGGCCTGGCAGATGCTCATCTGGTTGCAACACCCATGGAGACTAAGCTGCATCTTTCTCGCATTCCCCCTGGTTCCCTGGAACCTGATGTCACAGCATGGCCCAAATGCCCTATGGTCAGCTAGTTGGCTCATTGAACTACATAGCATGTGGCGCCCACCCCAACATCTCATTTGCACAACAGCAACTGAGCTGCCACCTGGATTCTTGTGGTCCTGCACACTGGGAAGCAGCCAAGTGTGTGCTGTGGTACCTCAAGGGCACCCATGATCTCTGTCTTGTCCTTGGTGGTCCCCATGTTGCATGACTCTATGGCTTTACCAATGTGAGCTTCACCACCTGCCCTGACACCCTATGCTCTGTAGGGGGATACTGCTTCTCTCTTGGCTCTGGCATGATAACATGGAGTGCACACAGCCAGAAGACTGTGTCCCTATCATCCTGTGAAGTGGAATACATTGCTATGTGCCATGCCACCCAGGAAATTGTGTGGCTACATGCATTGCTCCTCACCATCAGTTTTTTTCCCCAGGTGGTATTGGAACTTGTAAAGGACCTATGCTCTGTAGAATACTCAGCATACTAGTAAGTCACCAAGTAGGAGATATGTAAGTACCTGTAGAATACTACAGGACTGTTAGTAGGGTAAATATGTGTAGTACAAAGGTACTACTCACCTCAGAGTACTAGTAAGTCACTGAGGTGTAATGCTACAAGATGCATGTCCTACTGGACACATGATTAGATAAGCTACCATACTAGGTACATACTGGTTGTATTCCAACAGGTGGCACCTACCTCCCTGCTATGCAACAATCAGGGCAGTATTGCCCTTTCTGGTGACCCCTCCTTTCATGCATGTGTCAAGCATGTCAATATCAAATATCATTATATCCATGAACATGTTGACACTAATGAAATTGTAGTACGCTGGATCAAAGGCCTGAAAAATATTGCAGACACTTTCACCAAGGCTCTCCTGCCAAAGACCTTTCAACTACTTCGCAATGCTATGGGCTTGACCTGATTCCATCTGAGGAGGAGCAGTGGTTGTTACTTGTGGAGGAGTGTTAGAGCAGCCATTACAACCACTGGCATTCCACTAGCATTGGAATGTCAACACACCCCATATAGCCCATGTCTCACAATCCCTCTTCCCCTTGGTCTGTTATGTACCTAATAGCATGCTGACACCTGTCTAGTCTGACACTATGTTTAGGTACATAATGCTCAGTCTGTTATGCTGTATGACTGAGGGTCTGACACTACATTTAGCTCCAACAGACTTGAAGCTCACATTTGTACATACTCTAATAACATTATAAAATTCATTGCTTGTGTGCATGAAAACTACAATTCCTATCTAGCAAGACAGACGAGAGCAGGTCAGACAGGGAAAATGGTTAGTTTTGCAGGGGTCATACCTAGTAAGACAGTGGGAGCAGGTCAGAAAGGGTGAGGACACTCCTTGAAACCACCAACTTACTAAGTATGCCTGGCTGAGATCCCAACTCCGTCTCTCCTGACGGAGTTGAGAATGACGCCATAGAGCGTAGCCACAGGTGGCTGGGCAGCGAGGGTAGACCTCGTATCACGGGAGCACTCTGTCTATTAGCCTCGTATAAACACATTTTAAACCCAAATAATGACATTATAAAATTCGCTGCTTGTGTGCATTCCTTGTGCAACTCTTGTTCCTTGTGTTGTTTAGTCACGAGGTATTATCTAGAGGGATTGGCACTTCATGGTGTCGCTATAAATCCGAGACAATTGGCCTGATTCCTGCAGGCCTGAACACCGAACACTGAATTCGAGAACATGGCAGGTGGACAGACAATGGAAGACATCATCACACTCAAAAATCAGTTGCAGCTCATAACAAGCAGTATGTTGTGGTGTGCTATTAAACGCAGTTTGTGGCCCTTCTCCGAGCATAACGAGCGGCGGTAAACTTACTGAACGAGGCGATGCATCCAGCCGCTGAGTCCGCTCAAGTTGGGAATGTTTGTGATAGAGAAGGGAGTGTCTGCCTGCCAGGGGTCAATGACTCGGATATTTCCTGCGCCACAACGGAAAAGTCGGAGTTTCAACTTCTCTTGACTCACAACGAAAACCCCCAACAAGATCTCATCAAGGGTGGACGAGACATGTCTTCCCGTTCAAGAAAAAAATCAATGGCAGCAACGAAAGATCACAACCAGACGGTTGGAAAAGACAACTCACCGAGTAAAGCAGGTCGATCTCGAGAAAAGTCGACAAGGAGCGAGGACCACGCGAGTGATTTCGAAAAGGAGAACAAGTTACGGACAGGGGGGGCAAAGTCACAGTCCAAGGCGACTAAGGATGGAAATTCCAAGGAAATGCCTACTTTCTGTCTCTGCAGTCAGCCTGATGATGGCTCACCAATGGTCTGTTGCTCAGAGTGTAGCGAATGGTGCGTGTCCCTATCTGGTCGGTCGTATGACCTCACGCGAACGGGTATGTTGCAAAACTCAGGTACCACTTTCGGTGTGTGAAGCTTAGTGCAGAGGAGGCTTCAGAACTTGGTATGTGATGTGTTATCGGACGTATTCCTGATCACTCATTACCTTATCATTCTCGTAGAGGTTTATGTCTGTCCCACTTGTACCGAAAAAACCGGTCGACGCACGATCAGTGAGTGTCACCGGTTTCCCTTTGGCTCTCTTTTACAACGATGCGCGGCTCTTCCGCCCTTGCACTATGTACATCGATCATATAAGTTCTGTACAACCTATTCTCTATCCGTCGTCTGAGACATCGATTCTCACTCTCTGCCAGACCATTCGTGACTCTCTGGCACGGTGGTTGCTGTCATAACGGTCGTTTCCATGCGTCTACAGCGCGAAGTGCGCTCTGAGAACGTTATTGGCGGGCAGCTATACCTGTTGAGTCAAATGATCACCATTGGTCTGGTATGAGCCAGTAACGCAAGCGCCCTGTATGACCTGAAGGCCGTATGGTAGACGCCATGAGTGCGGTGCTTCTTGTAGTCGTACAGACGTATATGACATGGTAGACATGGCGGATTGAGCTGAGCTTCCTTACCTTTCTCGTTCGATCGTGCTTTTACCTGGCGACGTTCGCTGACCAGAACCATCTTCACAGTGCAGTGGGAAGGGCCAGAAGCTCATCGCGAACTTATCAACGTTGTACACGATGACGATGATCCCAGCCCTGGCAGAGAACCTATACGACTTCCGACACCACAACCTGCTTTACCTCCTTCAGAGTCTGAAGAAGATCCAGATAGCGAGGATGAATACGTTGCCGAACAGGAAGTAGTGAACAGCAAAGGGCGGTCAACCTCAGTCAGGGTATTGCTCGTTCCGAGTTATGTGGTCCCGTAAACTAACACCCGTGCTATCTTTTGCATCCATTAAGCGTCGAACGCGCAAGGTTTCGCATCCGACGGACTCGGATCCTCATCACTCTGATGTTCACGGCCAGAACTCGGGTGCCCGCGGTTCCTCTCGCAAGTTTAGCACTGCGTCCTACTTGTCAGAGAGGAGAGGGTCACCTGCTACCAGTGGCCATCTCAAGCGCAAATCAGGCGCCACACCGCAGACGCCTGCACCCAAACGCAAAAAGTCCTCGGATGCCCCTCTCTCGGCTGAGGATGATCCTGCTAGGAAGTATTGCCTTGGCAAGCTGCAAGAGATGTTCCGCCCAGTTTTCTTGAAGTATCATGCAGGCGTGGACGACGGGTCTGGCAATAACTTCGAACTGAAAGCAGTGAATTTCAGTGACGAAGATAAGCAGCGCTTGGAAAACGACGCGAATGTCTTCGCCTCAGAGCTCGAGGAATGTATCTTCGATATTTACGGCGAACCGGACAAGCACGGCAAGCAGGGCGTAGGACCGAAGTATAAGTGAGTTCATAGTCACATTTGTTATCATGCACTAACCAGCTTGTATCAGAGAACGCTTCCGTATGCTCAGTTTTAATTTGAGTCAATCAGATCGTGTTTCGATTCACACACGAATTTGCTTTTCCACCATTACGGCGAAAGAACTTGCTCAAATGTCGTCAACCGACCTAGCTAACGAAGAGACAAAGCAGTCGATCAAACTCGCCGAGAAAGAGGCCTTGGAGCACTCTATCCTTCAAAAGGCCACTGCCCCTCGCGCTAAAATTACGCACAAGGGCTTACAAGACATTGAAGACGTCAACTGGGAATCAGCAGGTTTGTTGCGCGAACGAGAAAAAGAGCGAGAAAAAGAAGAGGAAGAACGTAGAGAAAGAGAACGCCAGGCAAGACTCCAGGCAGCGGAACAGCACCAGAAGGAGCGAGCAGGTTCCGTCCCAGGGTCTACCCCACCTGAATCGCCGGTTGCACCCCATAGTGCCACATGGGGTGGCCCACCACCTTTCCCTATGCACCATATGCACCCCGACAGCTATTCACCCATTGGAGATGAAATTAACAGGTCGCCCTTGTTCGCTGCTTCCGCCTCTGACTTTCAGACATTCCCAGAGCCAGAACTGGATATCGCAGATCTGATTAACTTGGACGACGACCCTCTCCTCCAAGACACATCTGGGGATCGCCCGTCTACACCTCCTTTGGAATCTTCTACCCTGCCTTCTACATCCGTTCCGCCAGCGTTGCCGAAGCCTCCTTCCCCGCCGGCGCTGATAATTCCTCCTACATCTTCCGAACCTTCGCCCGTACTTAATTCGTCTCCAAGCCAAACAGTCAAGCCACAAACGCCTTCTCGAATGTCCTTCGACCTGAATGCGTTGTGGTCATCTCCAAAGGGGGAGTCCGCTCAACAGGAGACTGCCAAAGAAGTAGTACCTGAGCAAGAGCACAAGGATTATCCAATCGAGGTGGACACCGTTGCTCAAGAAGCTACCGATCAGGACTTCGACATGTTCTTAGAGAAAGATCAAGACATGGAAATCACTCAAGATAACCGGCCCCAAGATCCTGAGGTGGCTTTTCAGGCCATCCCTCCTGCTTGGAACGGAATGGTGAACAGTGTGGTTAGCGAACATTGGAAATATTTTGCTAATTTCTACTCCTAGATTGCTATGCCTTTGGATTCTTCCATTCCTCAGCTGGCGCGTGTTGTTGCCCGTCAAATAGGTGGTCGGATCTTAGGTGAACACTCCCTGCTTTGGAGGACACTTTTCCCTTCTGGTACTCTCCGGATCGACGGCCGAGTGCCAATCGAGAACTCTGCCCAATTCCTACTCCAGACAAGGTTGAATGCACAAAAGGAACTTATAGCGTGTGCATTTTCTCCCGAGGGAGGCGACGGAACGCTCCAAACCTTCAGCGACTTCCTGCTGCACAAGAAGTAGGTCCATCAATATCTTCTTGACCAAGTTTACTGATAGAAATCACATCTGTCATAGTCGTCATGGGCTCGTGTTTCCATGGGGTCACCAACCAAAAGATTATCATCCCGGAAAGGAACTGTATATGGTACCACTTCTGGCTAGTATGCCTCTTCCAGATTTCATCGAGCTTCTGGATGAACTGCGCCTACCAAAGGTTCGCCAACATGATTATGTGATAGGCATCTGGGTACTTGCGAGGGGAAAGCTTGCTCCCCCACCTACCCCACCCCAACCTGTTGCACCTACTTTGCCGACCACGACACCAGCATCCAGCTCACCAACCGCAGCTTCTCATATTCCACTCCAGCCCCAACCCCACCCTCAACTCCAACCTCACCCCGTCCCCGTACAATCACTACCATCAGCACTCCAAGCTTACCCTCAGCTCGCTAACTCTGCTCTTGCAGCGGAGGTCGCCGCACTTACGCCCGAACAAATCCAAGCGATGCTCAGAGCGCTCTCGTCAGGCAACGGTGGCGTCCCAGGTATCTCTGGTGGCCTAGCATCTGTAGTCGCGAACGTGGCCAACACGCCGCAGGCTCCTCATGCACCCGTACAACCCATTCCGCATCCGTCCTCGGTGCCAACCCCGCCCACTGGTCCCCATGGGCAACAACACTGGAACGGCGTTATGCAAGGTTTCTCGCCTGCACCTTCTTATCCACCGGTTAGGCCAGCTGGTGCTTCGCCGTTTGCTAGTCAACATCAGAGGACGCCGCCACAGCATGTAATACTTCCTCCCCACAGCATCCATCAACCTCCTGTGGGACCACGGGCCGGGCCATACAACCAAGGACGATACGAGCGAGAAGACGGGTATCAAGACCTCCGATCTGGCGGGTTCGACAGAAGCGATCCTGGCGGCTGGCAGAACGGTCGTGGCAGGGGCAGGGGCAGGGGAAGAGGTCGAGGTGATTTTGCAAATCGACCCCCCGTGGACTCTGGTTGGGGAAGACTTCGGTCCCCAAGTGGACATGACGAGATTAGCCATCGAGGCAGATGGGATGTTCCTCCCCCACAGCAACCTCGACGTTGGGGTTAACCCGCACTGTTTTTCATGACGGTAGCTTGACATAACTTATCATTCACCTTCATTTCCCTCTCCTCTTCCTTTATTTTACTTCATGTTGCGTTTTGTAACTGTACTCGTAAAGCCACCCAGGCTATATTTCTCCGTTCGGCTCAGTCTAAAACGATTCTGCTTTGGGGAGATGTAGAGGTATGCAGAATACGTGGCAAGTATATGAAGAGAATAATAAGGTCGTAGCCCATACATATATTTTAGAAATCTGCGACTTAGCGTGTCCACTGTCATTGGCTCTGGAAGTTGGAGGTGAGCTGGATGAGCAAACTCTCGATACGTTTCTGCCTCTCTTCCATCTGTCGCATCTGCCTCAACCACTCTGACATCCCTCCTTCCTCCTCATTACTCTGTTCCGTCTCTTCGGCGGTTACTATATGTCGCTGGGGAGAAGCAGACAGTGAACCATTCAATGTCTCCTGGCGAGTATCGATCACTGGGAATGGCCTTCTTGGTACAATAGGTGTAGGCGCGGAAGACCCGAGCTGGTGCCTAGGCGTCGATTGAGTAGACACGAGCCTGCGTGGGCCATAGCTGATAAAGGGCGGCTGAGATCCTCCTCCACCGTTGTCACCATCACCCACAACGTCCTCGAATACTTCGTCATCTACCATGAGAGGCTGAAAAACTTGAGCTAGTGGGCTCTGCACCACGTCAGGCTTGTTGAGCGACGAGTTAACCCTCCTACGGAGTTGAATGGGTGCAGAGCTCTGGCGTATGTGGCTTGTTATGCGCTGAGGAGATGGAGGGCGCAGCTGCGCGGGTGGTTGGGGCTGAGAAACTATCGAAGATTGCGGAGGAAGGATCGAATGAGACGCGTGCTTTTTTGGAGAGGGTGGTTGCGGACGGCGAAGAGAGCTCTTAGAAGGGCGGTCAGACCTACGAGATATCCTGCGTTGGAAGTCGTTTCTAGACGGAAACTCTCCGTAATCCCCAATATCCAAAGCATTTTCCATGTCGTCCTCAATATCGAAGATCTGATGATGCATGAGAGGAGGAGATTGGCAGAAGGGTATTGACATACCACGTCGATGTCGGCGCCCGATCCTGCTAGACCTTCGAACAAGGCTGTCGAGGGGATGTTACCATGTGAGCTCGCAAAGAAGACATCCACTTACACATCCGCTTGAACGGCCGGGGAAGGGCATCGACGGCCTTTTCTAAGACTGAAGAGATGGTATCGTAAAACCCAACTGAGCCATTCTTCTTCGCTTGACCTATGGGCCAGAATGAGCGAGTGAAAACAGGTGCATGGTATTACCAACTCACGCTCATACCAAGCGATCACGAGAAGAATCGGAAAGTTCGTCGCTCTGCAAGTAGGTTCAATCAGAGTATATGTGAGGCACTGCAGAAGAAAGACCTTATCAAGAACACATTCACCTGCCGACTAGGTGAGTGGACACGTCAAAGAACAGGGCAGTCGGGGACCTACTTTGTGGAACCACCTCGGACTCAAAACATAGCTCAAGGGAAGAAGAATGCAGAGCGCAAAAAGATTGATCGGTGGTTGATAAGAGAACAGCGAGTCAGCTTTGACACTGGAGAAGGACCATCTGTCAGTATGCTGAGGAATAAGACGAGGGGATGAGAGTACCCTTCGATTGTCGACACCGCCCTCCTAAACATAGCCTAGATGCGGAGAAGTACATAAACACGGGAGCTTGTGGTGGACAAATGATGCCGACCTCAGCCGCTGCATCCTCATTGATTCTCGCGAATGTATTCGATAAGATCTATGGACACGGGTGTAAATGCAACACGTGTTAGTCTCGTGGTGTGTGTACTCACAGAAACAAGCACTGCCTCTTTGTGTGAGTGGTCTGACACCGCGCAGGATTACAAGCACATACCAGTCAGTAGCAGTGTATTACTCAAGCAAGCGTACATGATCATCAGGATAGGACCGAAGATGAGGTCGAATTCGCCTGCGTTTATGAGTGACAAGAAGAGGGAACATACGTAAGACACTGACCAGCCCGGTCGAAACCGCTTGCATCGAGTCCAAACCACAAATCGAGCATCCACCATGCAATGGTGCTAGAAGCGCAACGGGAATGAGCACGTACAACATACGAGAAGATACACAAATATACCTTGCAGAGTATCTGTAAGATTTCCCAAAAGTGAGCAATCAGGAAGCAAGCATGGAGTGAACAACAAACCCTGCACCCTTGCGACTCAAACTAGGCTACCTGTTAGTGACTGATTTTAAGACTTTGGAAAGGAGCTACTCACGTCCACAGCGCATAAAGGAAGCCGCAGAAGCAGAAAGCCGCGATGAGCATCAGAACGACAAATTGCATCATCATAGCGCGAAGCGAGAGGACCATGAGATTGTTCTTCAGCGTAACAAACGCCAGCCTGCAGACACTGTGAGCTACCGGAAAAACACCAAAAAGAACACCCAAACCGTGGAAACAGTAGGCACGCAATAACTGCAAGGAAATCGATGCCTAAATCGCGTGCCCATCGCTCTATGACCACTTTTAAATCTAGCTGAGATGATGCAAGGGGAGAGAATATTACGATGATAAAAAATCCCGTATATTCTGAAAGAAGCGTAGATGAGATATGCGGTCACTATCAAGCGCGTGGAATTCAACATAGCAATGCCTGCATGGTGGAAAAGTGGACCAACCGAACGCCAGATCGAAACCGTTCTATGACAAAGCTAAACTCAGACATCTCCGGGATCTCAGGTGTAGTGCCACAAGGCTCACCCAAGTGCCCTTGAAGTACACTGCGCAGCATGAGCCAGAGAACCCCGTGTGATATGTCACTACTTACCCTTAATACCGTGTTCTTGCATGGCAGCTAGTTTCTCGAGAGTGAACCCAAGGGCATAGAACATGAATATCTTTTCCGGAATGTTGATTGTGTGGCGTTCGTTCATTTCGATGGCGACGACAAAAAAAACAAACAGGATGAGGAAACTTCCTAGCAGTTAGTATTCGGGAGAAGGGAAATTGGAGCAAAACACTTTATATATTCCAAGACAGCACGAATAGCGGGTACTTTCAGCCTGAAAGATAGTACGCTCAAAGGGAGCGACCCGATAGCACTTGTGTGCCTACCGGTAGTGGTCCAACAGGGGCGCCTTGTGAGGGTCATAGAAGTGGATGGGAGTGCGTTTGTAACGCTAGAAAAAATAGTTGTATGGGTCTTGTCACAGTTTAATTGGCATGGGCTTACGTCGCACAGAATAGAATGGCTGCTTTCGGCCTGGTAGACACACTTTCCACTGCAGGGTGAACTCGTTAGAACACACGATAAATTATGGAAGCAAGTTACATGCATCCAAATACCATCTATCACTTTCTGACAGGCCAAGGTTTTGATGAAACGCCTTGCTTTACTTATTATGGCCATTTCAATTGCATTGCCGACGCGTTCCTCGAGATCGTCGTCTCGTTCCTCCCTGGCCATTTCAATGACGTGAGGATCGGCACCAGACCAAACGGGCCAACTGGTAGTCAGTGTGCGGACGAGATCGAGCATACTGTTTCCATTGTCTCGAAGGATGCGCATCGCGAGGAGCTCGCAAAGGGTGGCCCGAGTGGAAGAAAGAGCCCCTGTTATGAGGTTCTGGTCGCGAATAAAGTAAACCCTGTTTAGGAGGAAGCAGAACACGATAGATTTATTGCCGGCGCGTTGTATGGCATTGTACTTGTCCTCCAGGGGACGGATGAGGGTGTAGGTCAACTCGGGGGCGGTTAGCTGTCCAAAAAAAATGAGGAATCGCGATGCGACATAGAGAGTAGGGCGGACTGACCGCTTCGACAGACAAAGGGGTATCTACAAGGGATATGAGGACAGATGACAGGAGGTGGTGATTGACGCATACCGATGTAGTGCTGGGATGGTTCGTCGAAGATCAGTGGGCAACTTTAGGCGAAGATAGTAATAGAAGCGCACAACGACGTCCTAGTATGGAACTGTGAGAGGGACCCGGTGGAAGAGAAGGACAGAGGCGACTTACTCCTCGTATCATGTGTATGATGGGCCAAACTTCGACATTTTCGTAGGCCAGCAGAGGTTGTCTCGAGTCGCGCTGTGCCTCTGACATTGTCCGAATACAAGTGTCCAAGTAGTGGCCACTACTCTGGTGGTGGCCTCACACGGTGACAGTAAAGGCTGCCAGTCCAGCCGCCTGGTCGCCACATTTTGAGCTCCGACAGCACGCGTCGGCGTGAGTCGCGTTCTCGCGCGCACAGTGAGACGCCAAAACTTGAGACTAACAGCCATATCTTTGCATGCAGGCTACACAGAGAAACACTGGGCAACCTCCCCCAGTAAAAATATACAATGCCGTCTATTCTTCAGTGCAGGTATCTAGAGTCCTTTCTCTCCCATCTCTGTCGTTTGACACGGTCGCGTCATGCTTCCAGGTCTATGAGTGCATGGTTCGCGGTATCGCTGTAATGCGCAGACGTGGCGATTCTTATGTCAACGCTACGCAAATCCTCAAGGTCGCAGGCATCGAAAAGGGCAGGCGCACAAAGATACTGGAGAAAGAAATCCTTCCCGGTAAGCACGAAATCGTCCAAGGAGGCTACGGAAAATACCAGGGCACCTGGTACGTGCCATATATCAATCATATCATCCCACCGGTCCAATCAATTATGTGTACACAGGATTCCACTCGAGCGAGGTCGTGACATTGCTGCACAATATGGCGTCGCCCCTCTCCTGGCTCCTTTGTTCGACTTCACCCCAAGCACCAATTCCTTGGGTTCTTTGCCCGCCGGAAATACGGCCTCTTCACCACGCCCTTTGTCTGCTTCATCCTCCTTCTCTGGTATCGGAACTACAGGACCATATTCTCAGTCCAGTCTTGCTCCGCCCCCCATCATGCCAGGTTCCGCACTTCGTCTGCTAAACCAGGGTCGTGCCCAGGGCCTGTTCACTCCGTCAACGTCTGCCCTCGCGCCATCGAGGTCTGCTATCCATCCCCAGCTGGCATATCAGAGTGGTTACGCACTGCCCCCTGCAACTGCAGCGTCGACGCCTCCGCCAATCCAACAGTCCCTGAAGAGAACAAGGTCCGATTCTGAGGTAGTGCCAACGACTCACGCTGTGTCACACCTGTCTGCTCCTCAGCGATCTTCTCAGCCATCCTTTGAAGCGCCTGCGGACATCCAGATGGCCGACCACTCACACCCGCCATCCACTGCTCGATTTGTTGAAGAAAACAGGCCATCGCAAACGAAGCGCCCTCGCACGGAACTAGCATCACAACCTGACGTGTCTCAGTCCCAGTTTTCCGGTCGTACCCATTCCACCGCGTCCATCAATTCTCAGCCTGCAGCTTTACCTCCTACACGTCCTATATCACGAATGAATGTCTCATCGCCCCAACCCCCAAGCCACACAAGCCCCTCTCGCCCTCCGAGTGTGAGCGTTTCAACAAATGGCAAGATCGTTAACGGCGTGGATGCTGAAAGCCTTGCCCTCCGGTTCTCCACCAAACCAGCCGTACTCCGCGACCCATCTATACTCCGAGATGCCCGCCGCGCCCAGCTCATTGCCACTATTTGCCGTCAGGACAAACCAGGCCCTGTTCTCGACATACTTCGTGAGCTCACCCCCGATCCCTCCCTCCCTATCGACGTAGATACAATCCTCGATGACAAGGGCCACACCGCTCTCCACCTTGCTGCAAGCATGGGACGCCAAAGTACCGTGGAACAGCTCATCGAAACAGGGGCTGACGTCCACCGCGGAAATTTTGCTGGCGAGACCCCGCTCATCCGCGCCGCGATCGACACCCACACCTCCGACCAACAAACCTTTAACATCATCGTCCAAGCACTAAACCAGTCTATACGCACTCTTGACCTCTCGAGAAAGTCGATTTTGCACCATATCATGTACCTCGCAGGTATACAAGGGCGCGCAGTGTGCGCGCGGTATTATCTCGATCAGATATTTCTGTGGATAGCACAGAACCAGGGCGGTGATTTTAGGTCCATCGTCGATCTACAGGACGAACACGGGGACACTGCACTGAACATTGCCGCTCGAGTCGGAAATAGGAGTTTGGTGAGGACTTTGTTGGATGTGGGCGCCAACCGAGTGTTGCCTAATAAACTCGGACTTCGTCCTGGCGATTTTGGGGTCGAGGTCGAGGTAAGTGGAGGTTCTGCGGATGATCAAGGTATGAGTAAAAACATCCCTTCCCAGGAGTTGAGTGGCGGGCCTCGCGCAGAAGACTTGTTGGCATCATTACGAACAGGTCCTTCAGCGCCAGTGCAAAAGAGTCAGGATATCATTGCAGGTATGCTTGCCCCTCCTGCACGGTGACCTCGACGCTCACTACCTAACAGATATGACAGCGATGATCCAAAATCTCAGCACCGAGTTCTCCTCGGAGATCAAATCGAAACAGGACTCTCTTGATGTCACACAGGCTCACCTTCGGGCTGCCACACGTGAGCTCTCGGAGCAGCGCAAGCAAATCCAGTTATGGCAAAGCCGGTGTGGGGAGCTTGACCAGGTGCACCAGCGAATACGAAACCTTGAAAAAGCCATTGCAGAGGAGGACAGCTTTGACTGGACAGGCAGGACGGACCTTTCAGGTAAAGATGGTCGTGAACTGGCTGGCCCTGCCTTCCAATGGCGCGGGCCAAGTTCCACCATGGCGGGAGTTGCAGGATCAATGGACATTACTTTTAATGTCGGGACCGAACCTCCAATACCAACGACCGACTCGGTGGCGAGCCTGATACGACTAACACGACTAAAGATGTGGCATTTGAGAATGGAGCAGCTGATGGAGGCGAGGTTGAGGTCCTTGCAGGGTGCGAGTGCAGAAAAGGAGTATCAGTGCAAGAAGATCGTCGCTGTGTGCACTGGGATCCCCATTGATAAGGTGGAGGATGTAAGTCGCCTGGTTGTAGTGAATCTCGAGGTTGTAAGATTTGTTTACTTCTCTTGCGTCGCTTGTTCAGATGCTGGAGAACCTGGTGGTCGCGATGGAGAGCGAAGCCCAAGTGGTCGACATAGTTCGGGTGTCTGGGTTTATGCAGAAGGTATGTCCCCTACTAGTACCCTTTGTTCACCCTGAATTCAAAATTTTGCGACTGACTCGATCTACGGCGCCACTTAACCTCGTATAGGTCAGGGATGGTGTAATCTAATATTATATATGGAGGCACTACTTAGTACTGTTGTTCTTCGTATCGTTTGTACAACTCGGACAGACACCTTTCTTATTTCTTTGGTCTTCTCATCTTGCAACATTTCGCATTCATGACCAGATTTACTATAATCGACGAGGCTCCAGCGGCTGCCTATACTGGAACATCCTCTGGAGCAAACAATTGGAAGTTGCGATTATAAGTACCGGAAGCGAGCAGCTGCCCGTCCCCACTAAGATCCACTGACATAACTTTCCCCGAGTCTGTCGTAAGAGTGCGGAGCAGTTGCCAATCATCTGCACTCCATAGCTTGACGAAACCGTCGTATCCTGCACTAGCAAAGTAGAGACCCGAGCGGTATCCCCACTCCTCCAGAGTGGCGTTGCTTTCCTTGTCGCTACTCTTGTCCAGGTCGTCCTCGATGCCGTCCATCACGACTCCTCCGTTGACGAGTTTCGTAGTATCAGGTAACTGGTCGCTGCGAAAGAAACGGACATCTGAGACGTTGGAGACGTGGGCAGGTATTGTATATAGCGCTCTCAGGGAACGCATATCCCATATTCGGATCGTGTCGTCACCAGCGCCAGTTGCGATTTGATAACTGGAGCCAGGTTTGAAATTCGGATAGGCTTTTGATCGACAGAGGAGCTCACCCGTTCGGAGAGAAAGCGATACCAAAGATGGCTTGGACATGTCCGTCTAGAACCATGGCTGTCCGACCGGTCCGCAAGTCCCACACCCTCCCAATTGCATCCAGACCGCTAATTCGTTTCGAGGGTCAGAAAACTTCAGGGATAACAAAGCGAGAGTATGCACCCCGACGCAACTAGGGCACCATCGTCTTGAAATTCAACTGAGTACACCTCTTTTGCATGACCCTCTTGAAGCAGCAATTCCTTCGCGGTCGTTACATCCCACAGCCGCCAGGATGTGTCAAAAGAGGCGGATGCAACATAGTTACCCGATGGGTGGAAAGCAACTCGACAGATGCGGTCTGCATGCCCTTTCATTACTGCCAGCGGGGAGTCGCTTTGCCATGAATTAGTAAATGTAAACCAGAAAATACATAGCTTATGCCCACCTGTCCAATGACCATAGGTTGACGCTCATATCCCCTGCCCCAGAGACCAAATTCACCAGCCCTTTACCTTGAGTTAACGTCGCCTGTGGATGCCATGCAACACCTCCAACACGATCGGCATGACCTACAAAAAAAACTTATTACAGAACGCTTTGCGCAAGCATTCAATGGCTCACCACGTAAAGTTCGCATGGGTGTGCATGCAGGAACATTCCAGAGTTTTACAGTACCCGACCAACTGCCGGTCGCAAGAATTTTGCTATTGGGGGAAAAGCGCACTTGCGATATTGGTCGGTCATCGCCGATCTGAGAGCCAAGGTTGCTGAACCGCTGTCAATAAATTAATACGCATCTCAACGGTGTTGCCACCCCGTTACCTTGACCTCCGCGAAGACTTTCTTTCGCAAGTCGATAATGCGTCCAAGGGGCATTGTAGCATGTATTCGCTGTTGGGCGACTCGCTTTTGAGCTCTGCAATGGTGAACATGGTAGGATGTTGTAAGCACCTTACTGATATCACCTATTGGAAGGTAAAACCCAACCTGGGCAGAGAATACTCCGCTAAGCGCCTCCTGGCTTGGAGTAGTTCGAGTGAGCCCTCAGTGTAGAACTCCTCCTGAGCACCTATTAGTGACGAGGGAGTCCCTGGAGAGATCGGAGCGCACCTCGTCTTCGCTTTCTGACGACGACTCTTCATCCATCTGCATTTCCTCTCCCCGAGCAGCATTTATTTGAGACAACACATATATCAAACGATCCCTCCGGTCAGCTGCCTATTCGTGTGTGAGTTAGATAGAGAAGGGGAAGTAAGTGATGTACGCACACGTTCACCAAAGAGGGTTATTGGTTCACCGATCTCGCGCAACCTTGCCTTGACGCGATTGTCGTCGGTTGGAACGGCCATGGTACGAGCTTTCTTTTTGCGCTCTAGCTCGTCCAGGATAACCTTGTTCTCCATCTTTGCCCTCTCAGAGCCTAGGTAATTCCCGTCATCCATCAGCGTGTCGTAGGTTAGGTCCGTCATGGTGATGAGATTGACTCTTCGTGGCAGGTGACTCCGCGCCCAAGTACGAATTTGGCTCTGGTGAATTCGCGTTTGTTTGGCAGCGGCTTTGGATCCAAACAATCTGTGTCACATGATGCGAACCCAATGCAAACTCATCTGTTCCTCCCCAGACTAACGGCGCACCCTTTGGACTTAGACTAGGGAGTCTGGTGCGATCGGCGAGCGGAACTTTCTGGACATCTGGAACTTCTGTATGATATCAAACGGTGTGTGGATATCGACATCTGGTACGTGGGAGAACTGGAACAGTGCTTGTACCCGTCAGGCCTCACGATATAATGATTGAATTATGGACTTGCGAGCACGACGAGCGCGGTGTCGATGACGGAACTCTCGTGCGATCTGGTTGCAGCAAATATTCTGGCAAGCAACATGATCGTTGCATAATTGATTGGTCTAGCACACTGCCTAAATTTGAAGTTCTGACCGCCTTTCCCCCAAAGGCATACATATGTAACAACGTCAAGTTGTGCGTACTGCTTGCGTACCTCACCATAGTGCTGTTTTACGTTCATTACACAAGTTCTATCATTTTTGCGGCTATACTTGCATTCGCTATTTCTCCCTTTTCCCTCCACGACTTCTTCCTTCTTTCCTCGTCCCATTAAATAATCATGAGTCAACGTCCGTCCTTGGAGTCCTCCGCAGGCTCCAGTGGTCTGAATGCCACCATGGCAACTGGTCAAGAGCGTTCCACTTCTCCAGCCCCCAGTACGGCAAGCAAGACGAGAGGTGACGACTACGTTTACTTTGAACGAAGTATGGAAGGTTTCTCTTCCGATGCTGTGTCTCGCGCAACAGCTGCCAAGCTGAAACTCGAGTCCTACTACAAGCTCGCGGTTGACGTTGCGATCGAGCGGAATGGACGGTTCGTCAGCTCTGCTCGTGTCAACGCACCAAAGGATACAGTGATCCCATGATTATTTAATACAGTCGAGTCGAGTTGGAGCAGAAGATTAATCAAGGGGTGATTCCCAACGAAGCCAAGGAACGCGAAATTCGCAAGTACCGTAAACTCGAGTCTCAACATCTTAGGCTCCGGAGAACGAAGATCCGCTTGACGGACTTCCGGACAGTCAAGGTCATTGGGAAGGGTGCATTCGGAGAGGTGCCATCACTATTTCTACCACCATCTACATTGTGCTTATAAATTTAATCGGTCAGGTTCGGCTTGTACAGAAAGTGGATACAGGCAAGGTGTATGCCATGAAGACCTTACAGAAGGCAGAGATGTTGAAGCGAGATCAGGCAAGCAGTTACCAACTTTTGTAGCACCCTCGCTTTGTTTTAACCCCGAAGCAAAGCTCGCACACGTCCGTGCGGAACGCGACCTCTTGGCTGAATCGACTTCGTCGTGGGTGGTCCAGCTTTTCTATTCGTTCCAAGACCCTCTATACCTTTACCTTATCATGGAGTTCCTTCCTGGAGGCGACCTGATGACTATGCTCATGAAATACGATATATTTTCGGAGGATGTTACGCGGTTTTATATGGCGGAGTGTATTCTTGCCATTGAAGCTGTACATGACCTAGGGTACATTCACCGGTACGTCTCTTTACTCAAGACTGTACCTTGTGCAATGCTTGATGATATCAATCTAGTGACATCAAACCCGACAATATCTTGATCGACAAGAATGGTCACCTTAAGCTGTCTGACTTCGGTCTCTCGACTGGTCTTCACAAGACAACTGACGGGGATTACTACAAGCGCCTCATAGACCAAGATAAGCAACGGGACCCTGCGCGGAACAGCGTGCAAGTCAATGCGATTCACCTCACGATGAGCCGGGAACAAATAGCGACGTGGAAAGCAAACCGCCGAAAACTTGTGGGTTGTATTCGTTCGGTGGCACAGCATGTATGCTGAGACTACATTTTTCTAGGCATATTCTACAGTTGGTGGGTAGACCGAGGTTTCCGCCGCAGGGGGTCAGCTAATTCTTCCATCAGGCACTCCTGATTACATCGCCCCTGAGGTGTTCATGTTGAAAGGGTATGGCAAGGAGTGTGATTGGTGGTCCTTGGGCGCAATTATGTTCGAGTGCCTAGTCGGTTATGCACCCTTCTGCTCGGAAAACCCAAGCGACACGTACAAAAAGATCATCGAGTGGCCTAGTTTTTTGTGCTTTCCAGACGAAGTACATCTCAGCCATGAAGCCGAAAATTTGATACGGAGGTAAGCGCTTGTGTAGCGTGTCTTGCCTTGGTGAAGCTGAGGGTCATCCAGCATGATGACATGGGCCACTCAAAGATTTGGAGTTAACGAGATCAAAGGTCATCCCTTCTTCTATGGTGCCGACTGGGAGAACCTACGTTATATTGCACCTCCCTTCGTCCCAGCACTATCTTCCATTACTGATACGACCTACTTCCCCACTGACGAGCTCGGGAATCTTCCTGATCAGCTGGAGGTGGTCGAGCAAGTTGGGTCCGACAAGGACCTCGCATTCTTGGGGTAAGCAATCAGTACGATAGTTTCGCAACTCTCGTCGTCTGATGAACTTTCCACCCAGATTTACCTTCAAGCGTTTCACTTGAGTGGTCTGATTGTAAACTGATGGGATCATTTCACCTTACCTTTGATTGGTCGCTCCGCAACGACCAATTGCTTTCATGGTAGTTCGATACCCAGTTCAGTAGTATAGACATGGGCATTGTAATCTTGAAACTTTTTGTCGCAGCAATACATGTATATCAAATCGTCAAAGGTTCGACGCATACACCACCGACGTTCATGGTCACTCCAACGGAATGTCTACTACCAGGAGCGGCCCTGGCCGCTCAGAGAGTCGGAGTGAAACCCCTGTCTGGTGTCACGTGGCTAGAGCAAGTCTCACTGTACCTCCACGTTGTACGCAACGCTGAGCTCGACTCGGAGAACAGCAAGCATGGCCTTCCTAGTCCCTTCACATCTCCCCCGCAAGGACGATGTATCATCTCAAATACTCTCCAAGCTCGACTCTGTAACGTTTCAAACACTGGACTCGGCAGTTGCATCTTCATGGCGAACGGAACTTGACGAGTCCATACGTCTAAGCAAGGTGCTTCATCCCGGAATCCTAGACAACTTGCCTCTTATTCTCCGAGTAGAAACAAATTCATGATCGTATCCATGCAGATCTACCCGCGTTCGAAGCTCAATTGGTTTCGGCAAAGTCTGCTCAGCAGCGGCTGTGTGCCCTTTCGAGTGATGTTGATGCACTACACCGTGCAGTGCGGGACCCAGAGGTAAGGACCTCGATCATTTACTATACGGACACACTGTTTAACATCCACGAAGAGTGGCACCACCCCAGTGCTGCTGGAGGCACTGAGAAGACACCAAGCCTTGGCCCAGGCATCCTTGAATGCAGACGTGATGCATGCGTCTCTATTACATCTCTCAAAGTGCAAGGCCCAGCTTGAATCAATTCAAAAACTTGTGGAAAGTGGAGATCTTCCTGCGGCAGTACCAGCCAGTACCCAGCTGAGCCAGCTACTGGAAGCCGCACCCGCACCTTTGAGTGAGGCGACGATCACTATGAATATAAAAGTGCGTGACTTCTAGTCAAGAATTTCTTAATCTCTGAGCTTTCCTATCTAGACAGAACTCCGTGTGCTTACGAACCGTGTCGAAGAGCTGTTAAGTAACGCTTACACGCAAAGTGTGGTGGTGTCTTCAACCCAAGTTCTCATCAAACCATCTATCATCCGTCAGTTGTAAACCCGTTGCGAGCGATGTTCCTGATGCTCACCTCTTATACAGTTCCTAATTCACAAACTCCTATACCTCTGTCTGCTTTGCTATCCTCGCTTTCTTCTTCTGCTTTGTCTGCCCATATGACGAGTTTGCGACGTGACGTGACCACTCACTATATCGATTATTCCCTCGATCATCCGACGACGCTAACAGTCTCGAAAGAACCGGACCAGTCTGGTTTATTTGTCCACAAAATGCAGCGATGTCCCCCTCCTCCCACGTCCTGTGATGCCACTCGCCTGGGCAATCTGTCGCGCATTCTTGATTTCTTCAGCGAGAGGCTATTTCCCTGCCTACCTCAGTCCCAACGCGATAATTTTCCGAGAAGTCTTTCCAACCCTCTGATCACCTCTATCATGACCCGTTTGCTCATCCCTTCTCTACCATCCAAACTTGAAGCTCTTCCTGCATTTCTGGAGCTGGCGAAGGACGCTGTCGACTTCGAAGCCAGGTACTTGAATGAATTGCTCAAAGGAAATGCGTTCGAGCGGGAGATCAAGGGTTGGGTGGACAATGTCTGCGCTCATTACGAGAGGGGACGACGCCTGCACATACTCGACGGTGTACGGGCCGCTATTCGAGCAAGTTCAACTGGCGGCAAGGAGACGTTTTCTGTTGAACTTGTCACAATTCTTGAAATTCCACAGACCAACTCTGACGCCAAAGCTACCCCGTCTTCTGTAGCAGATGCCTGGAGTTTTGACGATTCTCAGAGCTTTAAGACCGGTTCTTCGAAATCGACTATAGATACGGATGATGCATGGGGCTTTGATGAAGAAGTTGAAGCACCGGAAAAACTGCCAGATCCTGTACCGGACCTCGAGCCAGACCCCAGTGACGCTTGGGGCTGGAACAATGACGAACCGGCCGAAGAACCGACCGACGCGAACACTGAACAATCGACTGAACCTGCGCCGGAGGAACCTCTGGAGGAAGATGGTGTTTGGGATGATGATCCATGGGGGGATGACTCAGGTGCCAACGAGCTTGCTCCGCCGGGCCACCCACCCACGACACCTTCAATACCTCCACCACAGCCGATCCCAGCACTGTTACCTGCAGATGTCCAACAAAAAATCTCATCCAACGGTTACCAACAATCCAATGGACATGGTCCAAACGGCATATGCCAGTCCTCCAAGAGTTCGCGAGATCCAAGTTCTGTCAGCAGGGAGCTATATTCTGCATCTGTCCTAACTAAGCATGTCATCCAAGTGGTTGAAGATGCTTTGCACGAAGGCAAAGCTCTCGAGTCCTCCGGCATATTCGCACACTCTCCGACATCAACTTCACCTCCCGGCACACTCATCATGCAATCGAGTGCTTTAGTTCTCGACTTGTATCGTGCGCTGTATCCCGTCGTTGCTGCTTCGAGGCTGTCACAGCCTGCGGGTCAAATGCAATTTTCCAATGACTGTCACTACCTTTCCGAGGAGGTGAACCGCGTGCTAAGAAGCGAACCAAGGGTCCCTACCGTCAAGGCCAAGCTGGAGGAGTGCAGGGATGATCTAAAAGTTCTGGCAGACAGTTGGTTCTATCTCGGAATTGTAAGTTTTTCTCTCTTGGAGTTCACCTTCACGAGCTTCATTCATGTTACTGTCAGGAGAAGCAAGTATCGGCCCTTGGGGATATCTTGGCTGGTACAGATGGCTTCACAGACACCTCTGACCAAGAATGTTACGACGAGTGTGAGATGGCCATCACCCGAGTCCTTCGGGATGTGAGGAGTGTTGCGCATACATGGAAGGTGGGTGCAAGGTGCATCTTAGGCATGCCACACAACTTTCTAACCTCGTTGTCGGCACAGTTCATCCTCCCTAAAAGCAAGTACTATGTTGCTGTGGGAATGGTCGTCGACGGCGTCTTGTCGCAAATACTCGAAGACATATTGGCTATCTCGGATATACCTGAAGTGGAGTCGCATAAATTGAGCGAACTCTGCAGGATTCTGTCTGCTTTGGAAGGATTGTTTGTGGAGAACACGAGCGAGGTGAATAGGTTCTCACTAGTGCGGCGATAATTCTTACTGATTCGTGTAGTCTTCCTTCGTCGTGTCTTATGTTCCGTCATGGCTGAAGTTTTCCTACCTATCGGAGCTCCTGGTAAGCGATTAGTTTCCGTCCAAGTGCATCTTTGATCAAGATCTCTGTAGGAAGCGTCCATGGCCGACCTTACGTATCTATTCGAGGAAGGAGCGCTGGTGGACTTCGAGATTGACGAGCTTGCTCAGCTTGTTCGGGCCCTATTTGCGGACACACCACTGCGGACAAAAACGTTGGACAAAATTATGGGGGGTCATCCCGTTCGGTAACTATCTCCTGTCTTTATTCAAGACTACTGTCTATTTTCCTGGCACAAGAGTATGCTTCATTTTCTGGACGACGAATAGCCTACCGCCGAGCTCTTGTTACTCTAGTAGTTTCCTCTTCGTCGTGTATGTTCAGGAGTAACGACATTTACGCTCCATCTCTCTTCTCCAACTTTTTTTGTGATGTTAGCCAGTGAGGGGACAACAAAACCGGCCCAACTAAGTGGATAAAGACAAAGAAGAGGGGTGTGAAGTTGGACAATACCGCTTGAGGTGCTGGTCTGCCTAAACGTATGTATTATATATAACCCACATCCGACCTTGCCTGTGTGTTGCACGATGAAGCGAGCAGGTCACGAAATGATATTTGGGCACGTCCCTCGATAGCTGTCACGTGCATGAACATCGTTTTCAGCCTGGATCTCAGCGAAACGGCCATTAGGTTGACAAGCAGAAGAGGGCCAGCGTACCTCCTTTAAGAATGTGAATACCAGCAAAAGAGTCAGCACCGTGAACGCTGCAGCGACAGCACACGGCAGAAAATAAGGGTGGTGAGTTCAGAAGGCACCAGAAAAAGGTTCTCAAATCTGTCGTGAGGTCGGGCCAACATGCCTTCCGTGAAAGGTCTGGTTTACCCCATTAGAACCCGCCTGCAGAAAGGGATCCCTCAAGCTCACTCGATGGTCCCTCCGAGGAATCATACAGTCGGCAGAAGTGCAAATCCTTGTGCCATGTTCGTGGAATCAGCGAGTTGGCCCATCATGCTCCCCATGACACCGGCATTGGTTGCCATTGAGCAATCCGCAAACACAACGACTGTCGATGGCTATATCAGCTGCGCAAACAGATGCAAGGCAAGATTGAAAACCTAACCACAAGGCTCCACCAAGTCGTCGAGAGCCCAAAACAGATTACGGACAAGCAGAGACCGGCGAGGCCGACCATGATAACCGACTTGTGACCAATGCGATCCGACAAGCGGCTGCGCTCATACTAGTAAATCGACGTCAAGCATTTCCTCCGACGCTTGGGGTGGGACACTCGTCATATAAAGCCACAGTGGAAGTGATGTTATTCCGAGAAAACGATGCGAGGCATCTGAGTATTCGAGCGCTGATGAGCATGCCTGGTTGAAGTATATCATGATGTGACTCGAGCTCAGTCAAGAGTCAGGTGTACCGGGGCTGGTACCCTTGGCCACCCAACTTCTTCAAGGCAGAACTGGTTCCCTTCGATCCACCTCTGGATCCCTCTCCAAGGGACTCTGCAGCTGTCACATACAAGCAGGTCTAGAAGGTATGAATGTAGAAACACATCGGAGATCAATCGAATCATTACATCAAGTCACGACTTAAGTCGATTAGAAAGCGAAGGTGGTAAATGGGTCGCAGTACGATTGCATGGTAATGGTGGTCTGGCATGTCTCCTGGCTGGTTTCGTCTCTCAGAGTCTCGTCTCCGTGTCATTTGATGTTGTTGGACCGAGGGAGGATATCTCCCAGTAACCATCCTCGTCTGCATCATCCTAGTAAGCAACGTACGCCACGCACAACAACGGGAAGCCTGCGTAGAGTCCAAGCCAAAACACGACGTTGCCCATGGACTTGTTCCTCCTGATCGCAGGCGCACGCGAGACCAGGATGAGTGGTATTTGGATGAGCTGCATGAGAAAGAGGTAAAGTCTGCCAAGGCCGTCAGGATGAGATCCATCACAGAATAACCACCCACCTGATCTTCCTCGTGACAATGACCATTACCAGCTCATGTACCGCCGCGCTCAACAGGAAAGTGACGATCATCGCACCCGTACGAGAGAGTGGGGGGTACGCGGCGAGCGAGGGGGCGTAGACGTGTCGGAGGAGGAAATGGTAAACGGGTTTGTTCCATTTACGGGAGAACTCATCCCAGGATGTTGAGTTCCACTGTCATTGTAGTGGAGGGATCGGGGCTTAGCTTAGCAGGTTTTTGACGGGAGCATGGGAGGGAGAAGGCACGTACCCAATCTTCGTAAAACTGCCGGTCTGCGAAACTATTCGAATCCACCAGATTAATACCTCTAGTATTCCACATACAAACCACCGCAGGACTCACTAAGAAAGCTCTGCGAACCCATTACATATACACTCTGCGCCATGCACCACAGATCAGAACGTCAACAACCCGTTCCGTACGTCCCCGATTGTAGAAGCAAGTGGTACTCACCGAAGATAATGTAGAAGAGCAATAGATACGAAATCATGAACGGAAGGGCCAGATCCAACAAGGAACGAAAAAATGATTGGTCAGGGTGGGGTGTCAGTGGTATGATGAAACTTTCTGTCACTGTGTATAGGAGAGCGAACGAGCCCATAAACGCGATTGTCTTCTCAACGACATATCCTAGACGAATCCTGATAAAAAGGTATGGTATTAGGCGACTGCTCAACTCATCAGACATACACAAAGAAGACAGGCTCACCGATCCGTCCGGGGGTACTCCAGTTCGTATACCAGCGTCGGGATAAGCATGTAGGTGCAAAAGTTCTTCCAGGTCAGGTTCTCGGGGTATGTTACCCTCTGAGGACCAGTCGACACGAGTTCAGAACCAAGCTCAAGGAGCTCACGTGCTGTAGAAGAAATAGCTTGAGATGGATGGTGCATAAGTATTGAATCCGGGGCTGGTGTGGGCGTTGGTGGTGTGGTAGATACGATAGAAATCGAGGAGGATACAGGGGTAGAAGCACCAGGAGTCGGGTGACCAGTGGGATTGGGAGTATGATCCTCGACAACGGCATCGCCCACCCCAGCATCGGCGCCCTGTGAGACCGCCACTAACCTCCGTCTGAGGGCGTCTGCCGTCTGAGGGTCCGTGAATGAATTCATGATAACCCCTTCTATGTCCGGAGTGTTGATCTGCGTCTGGAGTTCTCGTTCTGACGTCACTTGTTTTGACTCGAGCTGAAGCTGGGCCTCTGCGTCCAGCAACGCTTGATCCCAACCCCCGATTGAAGAGTCTGCGGTGAGGAAGCGAAGATGGGCAAGGAGGTGCTTCGAGCGCTGCGAAACGTCTTGTAGATAACCATTCGTGGCAATATACGAATGCACTTTCATGATCATCACGAGCGAATGAAGGGTTAGAAAGCCAGATTGGACCCATGGCCATTGTCTATTGCTGTATGTGTCAGCATACGGACGGGCGTGATGAAAGTAACGAATGCTCGCCGATGATATGTCCATGTGATGACCGCGACTAATATGCATGTCTGGAATATATGTTGCGCTACTACACCAGCCCAGTGGTACCGCGTCCAACCCTTACTGATCGCCTTTGCAAATGGGACGCAAAGGGCAGTGGTAAGGACGAGGACGGCGTCGGAGAGTGCGACGGCGACTGCGTCGCGGGAGAACATGGTGGCGAAGGCAAAGGAGAGGGCGTACCCATTCGCTTCAAAAGAGGAGATGTAGGTTTGGACTGTGAATAGAAAAAGAGAGATCCAGAAAAGGGTGAAGAAGCCCTGATATATAGCACATCATGATGATCAGTAAAAAGTCTTCGCACATGACGCGTAGGAGTGGGGGCGAGAAACGTTACTCACCCTGAATTCATTCGTCCCCGAAGACTCGTTGGTAGTGTCAAAGTGAGACTTGCGAGGTTCGAAGGTAATCATGGCGCGCAGCTTCTTGGAAGATTTGGATCTGAACGGCCTGGACACATAGAGTGTTCCCGCCGTAGTAGAGAAACGTCCGCTATCGGTGCGCGTGGCCCCTGTTACAGGCTGCGATGCTCGACTGGTGCACTGGGGAGGCATGATGAGGTCTTTACAACTGACCAGTCACAGATAACCTTGTTATGTACAGAGTTGAAGGCGTCGCTCCAGCGACCCACTCGGCGCAATAGCCACACCACTAAGACCCGACCTACGTGCCATGACCTTGTATGTATTCGGAAAGCGGAACAAATTGATTCCCAGCCACATGGCTATTGATATGTCTAGACTAATGTAGAGATCCATCTCGGATGACATAAGAGGGTCCCACGGTAGTGGGACGCACAAATGCCGGCGGGTGTGCCGAAAGGCCCCTTCCTGCCCGATGACATTGGGTTTCACACGGTAGAGAGGTGCTTATACTGTGTGGCGAGGCACGAGCAGCACAGCATGTAGTCTGTGTACGTAAGAGGACATGTCGGGCCATCCATTTGCTTATTCATCTCTCTGATGCCCCCCTCCTAAGATTGGGGTCAGGCCATGTGGTGCAGTCACATGTACAATATGAAAAGGGGCAAATAAAGAAAGCAGCTGACAGTGGTTTTGAACTCACAACAGTTCTTGTTGAGATAATCACATGTCAGTATGGACAAAATAAATTAAAAAATAAGAAAGAATTAGTAAAAATAAAAAAAAAGATACTGATTGCCAATACCATTAACATGTGACATACATACATCAAGATTACTCATAGCTTACTCATGGACATTCTACAGTATTCCATGAGTTTCTATACATACATTATATGGTTATGTATCACTACAGTTTACTGGACTAAACTTGTAGATTACATGGTCTGTGTGCAACCCACTTATATACAGTGACTCCATAAACTGTTGCAATGTTTGGCCTAAATGTGATGTGCAAGGCATATCACAAAAGGGCATGAGAATCTCGCTTAGCTCTGGTGATGCGTATTGTAGTAGTCACTCCTGGCTACAAATTGGTCCCTGGGTCATGTGATTTGCTCCAGGGGCTATG
>KN825177.1:0-27580 GCA_000827395.1 Paxillus rubicundulus Ve08.2h10 | reverse complement strand
TGAGCCTCCAGGAACACTCCATCACTCTCCTACATCGCTTAATTCCATCTCCCCCTTGTTCCTGTTCCTATTCCCCTGATTATCATTAGCGAGCGCTTCTCCACCCACTCCGCTACATATATATACTTACTTTTCACTTCGAATTCCTCAGTCGTTCTTTGCCCCTCTCTGGCAGCGGCTGAGTCTGGGCAATCACTGCCCTATTATAGTTTTTGTCAGAAAGCATTGGGTGCAAGGATATACATCCATTCCACTATACCATCAAAGCTTTAGATCCCAACAACTTGCATAATGAAAATAATCTATCACCAGTCTGGGACATTCCCACCATCCAAAAGTGGAACAAAGTCATGGATGGAATTACTCGCAGAAGATATTGGTCTGACCCAAGCAGATCGCTTGCCTACCACAGAGTGTTGGCCAGGAGATCAGAGATGTTGGCTGCTCAACTCAGGGAGAACGCCTTACTGCCATACCTCCAAAAGCAGTCATACGACCAAATCAACGAGGACATCGACCTCATCACAAAAGCTAACCTTGGCTATAAAAGAATACAAGGACAACATCAAATATCTGAGGGCACACAAACCCTTCCAGATGATCTTGGAACTGATTCCAGATCTTATCAAAATGCCAGTGTATCCACTGATGACACTTCCGCACTGGATGTGAGACCCATACGCTGTCAGAGACTCGCTATACCCAGAAGCAGTCTACCAAGAGGTTACTGGGCATGAAATCCTCACTTGGGGTTATCTAGATTCTCTAGCTACCACAAGAATTATCTTTCATATGTCAATGGACAGAATCTTCTCAACAAGATTCACCTTATACATAGCAATGATGTAACCGTTTTGAATCCTCATTTCTTTCCTATCTTGAATTTTCACATTCTTGAAGATGACAATGGTCACACATCGTCTAATACATACGTCTCTTTATCTTTCTTTGATGAATTTGGTTTCAATTTCTTTGATTTGGATTTATCTGTTCAATCTAACATTGTATCAAATGCTTATGAAACTTTTATTGTTTCTAGAACAGAATCCCAAGAAGCATCAACTGTTATGATATTTTGGACACCCCCTATCTTTTTCTTGATCACCTGACCCATTGTACCATCACATGACCAGATCTTTGTCTATTTCCTTTCTTGTCAATTGTTCAACCAGTCTCTTGAGATAAAGTCCTATGGTTGTGTTCCTTCTATGACATTCTTCTTCTTTCCTACCAATAGCCTTTATCTCTCACTTGGTCTGTGTGCACTTCCCCACTGTATATAAACCTGTACTTTGCTTGGATATAACCCAAGCTAGATCTACACAATACATTGCTTAACCAGCAATCCCTTGATCCTCTGAGCTATGCTTCACTCGATTGGCCTATAGTCTGCCAGTAAAGACTTCTGATACTAGATCTAGTTCAACTATCTTTGTTGAACTTGTTGGTGTTATTGCTGCGAGCTCTTAGGATCTCACCAGTGTAACATCAACTTCCAATCAAGAAAATTCTTCCACGCAAACTCCACCAAAGATAAAAATACCGCTTTCATCAGTCGCAATACCAAACTTCCCTATCAAAGCAAGAACAAATCAGACATTCCTTCAAATAATGAAATTCATTTCACTAGGAATCTTCTAAATCCCCTCTATGTCCTCCATCTTTGAAATTTACAAATGGCTGACAGAAAAGACGAATCTAGTCTTAACAAGAATGTGCCAAGATTCAATGGCATGAACTTTGCAAAGTGGAGACCAGCAATGTGCACATATCTCCAAATGATAGGTGCTTGGCGCCTTACAAATGGCACTGCTGCTTTCCCCACAGATGCAGCAGACCAAGCCACATGGATATTGCTCAATGATAGAGCATGTGGATCCATCAGCTTATCGCTGGGAATTCACTTCAACCACCTTGTTCTAGAAGAACATACAAACCCAGGACCACCAGTTGTCATTATGGCAGAAGCCAGACAAACTTGGGATGCTCTAAATGCTCACTTCAGAGCTATTGGTGCAGCTGGCGTCTTCTCTAATTTCTCCACAGCCATCAAATTCAAGATCCATGAAAATTCATGAAAGAGACGATGTTCCCGCTAGACTCGGTGAACTTGATGGGTTATTCAACCACATCACCGCTCTCAACTTGGCCAAAATTCTTCGCGCCATGATCATGCTGTCCGCATTACTGGACTTGTGTGATCAACTCACTTCCACTCTATTGGGCACTATCACCCTTGCCGACTTAACACTGGCTACCATCATTCCAAGAATTCATGAAGAGTCCGCTCATCGCAAAGAGCATGGATCTTCCTCCCATTGCCTCAACATTATTAAACATAATACGACATCCTGTGACATCTGTCACAAAGGACATTCCACGCAGAATCACTGGTACAAACCTGGTGAAAACCAACCTTTCGGCTCAGGCAGCCAAAATCAACAGGCAGGTCCCTCCAATCGCCCTCAGGGCACACGAGGTAATACCCATGGAAGAGGACATGGATGAGGTAACACCTCTCATGGCAAAGGAAAAGGAAGAGCTAACGTGATAGATACCAGTGTTGCAAATGCTCTCAACGTCTATGACGAATACACTGAAGAAGACTTCTTCACTCATATAGACAATTATCATGATAAAACTGCCTTCAACAGTGCAGATGTCACATTCCCGTCTCTCAATCCACCTGCAGAAGAAGCTAGGAACTTCTTTCTCAAAGGAATCCATAACGGCACCATCCGTCCCAACAGGTTCTAATCACCAGGATGGAACAAAGACTTGGAAAGATAGAGATGGAAACTGGAGATGCTCTGAATGCTCTCTGTATACCTCCGGTTACAGATGCTCAAAACGCACTGATGTAGTACCCTTACTACAGGTACAAAGTAGGCCTGGCACCTCAACTGCTTGTATTCCAACAGATGAAGAAGTACAACATCAAAATGACGAAATTGGAGAATTTTGAATCTCACAATATGGATGTACCTATGATGGAGATGACAATGCAGAACTTAACTCCTATATGGCTGATTCCACGTCTGCACATTTGTCAGAAGAACAAAAATCCACACAATGGATGGTCGACTCCGGAACATCGGATCACATATCCCCTTATTGCAGTGACTTTGCAGAACTCCCAAATGGAGAAATATCTTGCAGCACAGCTTCCAGATCTTCCATGCCACTATACAGCCCAGGGACCATCATTATCAAACATTGAAATGAAGAAGGAGAATGAATCATTAGCCTTGATCGGGTATATTATGCACCACAAGCCACTCAACGGCTTTTATCGGTAACATGCTTTACTAAAGAAGGCTACAAATGCCTCACTAATAATAAAACCCGTATTTGGGATCCTCAAGGATGACTCTTGATCACAGCATTGCCTGTCTCACAGAAGTCAGCTCTTCATTGGTTTAGTTGAACATCTCATATGTCATATGGCATTCGCGCCTTGGACATTGCTCCAAGAATGCACTTCAACATCTCAAAACTGCCACATCTGGATTTCCAGATATCATCATTCCCACATCTTCACCACCCTGCCATGGTTGTATGCTTGGAAATTTTACAGAATGATCTTTCCCACCTTCTGAGAAAAGGGGGAGTAAACCTCTCAATCTGGTTCATACCAATCTTGCAGAGTTTCCTACCAATTCACATCATCAGAACAAATGGATGATTACATTTCTAAATGATCGCTCATCATTTGGTTGTATCATGTTTCTCAAATGAAAATCTGACACAATTTTACATTTCAAAGATCAGCTAGCATGGGCTGAGAACCAATCTGAATTCACTCTTAAACGCTTGCATTTGGACCGAGGGGGAGAATACATCTCTATGGATCTATCAATTTTCCTTAACTCCTGTGGCATTGAACATCAAAAAACAGTTCCACGTACCCCACAGCAAAATGGACAAGCAGAACAATTCAATCACACTATTTGCAAGAAATCAGAAGCAATGCACTTAGCCACATGCCTACCCAACGTCTTCTGGCAAGACTCCATAGAAACTGCTCTACACATCTATAATTTCCAACCTATGAGAAGAGGACTCTGGACATGTCCAATCACCCTCTGGAATAAAACAATACCCGAGATCACATACTTTCAAATATTTGGCACCCTAGCCTATGTATTCATTCCGAAAGAAGATAGGGCCAACAAGCTTGTGCCTAAATCTGAAGAGATGATCTTCATCAGATATGAACCTGGCACCAAGGGATATTGTTTCTGGTCAAACACCAAACGGAGAGTCGTTATATCCTCCACCGCCGTATTCAACAAGACTATATATCCTAATTGTCCCAAAAAGAAGGACAAACCCAACAACTTACCCTTACCAAAATCCAAATTACGGTCACCTTCCAATCAGGATCAGGATAGTTCTGACAACAGTTCAGACTCAGACTCCAATGACGACAGTCATCTGAATATAGTCAACCCTAATCCTTCAGGTAATCCACCACCTAATCATGGCAACAATCCCAATCAATCCATACCACCTTCAAAACCACAAGTCTCAGAAAGAAGACCTCATCAACACGAAGAACCCATTGCTGGACCTTCTAACAGGAATCATCCTTCTCATATCCCTGCTTGAAGAAGACACTCCCCATCTCCGGAAAGAAGAGTAACAGAACCACATCTTCAAACACATCCCAAATGGACTACATTTCTTCCAAAGCAATTACAGGATAACGCTTATGGAAATTGGTCCCCAATCAAAGTAGAAAGGGATCTCATGACCAACTACCTAAGAAGAAGCAGGATTCAAGAAGCATATGAAGAAACCGTCCCACATCACTACCTCTATACAAAAGTACTCCCAGTTGGTCAAAATGCACCAGAGAGACATGAAAAAGAGTTCAGGCATCACCTCAGAGTGAAATCTAAAGATTACAAGGAACTTCAGCAAAGAAGAGACGCAATCAACAGACAATGTGCATCAAATGCATGGCCTAGAACAGAGGAAGAACATGATAAGGAATTAGAAGAAGCACAAGAATTAGCTCGTAATGTCCAAACTCCACTGATTACACATCAGGAGGAGTCATCACCAGCAACTGAAGAAGAAGCTTCCAGAGACGATGAAGATGAAGATGATCCATGTAACCCTTCCTTCAATTACATCATATCTCGAGCATTACATGCTAATGGCACACCGCAACAATATCACAACTTACGCCTGCTATCTCAATCAGAACAGAAAGCATGGAAGACTTCAATGCAGGAGGAGATATCATCCCTCCATGAACACAATGTATGGAAATTAGTGGACCTACCACCTGGTTGGAAGACTGTGAAATGCCGATGGACTTATACAGTCAAATCTGACAGTCGCAAGAAATCAAGACTAGTTGTGAAAGGCTTTACACAGATATTTGGTATAGATTTCAAAGAAATTTTTTCAGTCACACATTTTGAAACAGTCCGACTTATCCTTGCACTAGCCACACTTGAAGATTGGGAAATCCAAGTGCTAGATGTCAAGACAGCTTTCCTATATGGAGAACTTGATGAAGAAATATACATGGCACAGCCAGAAGGCTTCATCAAAAAGGGTCAAGAGAGAAAAGTATATTGGTTACTTCATGTGATCTATGGCCTCAGACAAGCAGCAATCATCTGGAACAAGGCACTTCACAAATCGCTTTTAGATCTTGGTGTCATCTGATCAATCTCAGATCCCAGAGTATATATTTACCAACACAACAGTGAACTTCTCATTGTGGTCATCTACATTGATGATGCACTATTCCTCGGAGCAAACAAGGAACTCCTTAATGAGAAGAAGACTTCCTTCATGCAAACATGGGAATGTCACGATCTCGGTGAAGCCACAGAATATCTTGGCATGTGAATCACCCGCAACCACAAGGCTCAAACCATCATAGTTGACCAATGCACATATGCTGACAAGGTCATCAAAAGGTTTGGTTTAAATGATGCCAAGACTGCACATACACCACTTCCTGCTGGGTATAATCCTAAACCCAACAACCTCACACCTTCATCTGAACTGTGGAGCAAATACCAGTCTGTGATAGGATCACTGCTCTACATCATGCTAGGAACCAGACCAGATCTTGCTTTTTCTGTCATCAAGATGTCTCAATTCTGTGCAAATCCCACCACAGAACATCTACAGAAAGCATTATACATCATTTGATATCTCAAAGGAACAAAAGATCTTTCCATCACCTATGACGGAAACTCCGGATCATCCTTTACAGCTTTCTCAGATACAGATTGGGCTGGAGACCTCAAATCTTGAAGATCAACTACTGGATTCCTCATCTTCTTAGCAGATGGACCAATATATTGGGCGTCGAAGAGACAAAAAACCATCACATTATTGTCGACTGAAGCAGAGTATACACATTCTATGACCTCTTAAAACCTCATATTTTTACCCCACTAAGAATCTTTCACATAACGAAATATTTTCGCAGTTATTCTATTGACCCCTTAAATATGATTAAATATGGTATTTCTCACCCACTAACAAGGGTATGTATAATATAATATTTTTCAATTCCATTCTGAAATCTATTCCAAGGATGGCTAGTGCACAGCCAATCTGACCCAACCCTTTCATCACCAAACATCAGCAAACGCCATCTGATCGACACATGATAACTTCTCCATGAGTACCCCTTGCACCATCTCCATCGAAATCACCCATGTCAAGCATCGTAAACGTCTTCGTGGTCTCCCCCGATACGCGCTCTGAACGCCGCCTCGATCTCCACCTCACAGTCGCACAGCTCAAGGTGCCCCCCCTCCTCGCGCCCTCACCCCCATTAACACTGCTCACTCACAACCCGCCCAGGCAAAGCTCGAGCTCATCACCGGGATCCCCGTACGGAACCAGCGCATATCCATACAAAGCGACGACACGAGCCGGCCAGACGTCCCGCTCGCAGACGACACGAAGCAGCTCGGGTTCTACTCCCTCGCGAGTCTGCAGACGCTAAAAGCAAGCACCGTCCCCTCTGCCCCCATCTCGTTTTCGTCGTTGCTTATGTGGTGCCCTATCGTTTGTGTGGGACCATGCAGGTCGAAGACGCGGACCCTGCCACCTCGCTCACGGGCCAACTCTCTGACGTGTCACAGGTCGAAAAGTTTGAGCTGAGCGAGGAGGCGTATGCACAGAGGACAGGTCAGATCGTCGTCACCTAGTTCTTTGCTTCCTGCGTTTCTAGGCAGGAGATGTCGCATGCTGACATACACTCCCGCAGACTCCGTACTGGCGTATAAACAACGGCTCAAAGTCGGAAGGTTCGCTCCGCCCCCGTCGGCGGAAGATACCCCTGTATCCCCTCCAACGGCAGATATACCCCTCGGTGCGCGGTGTGAAGTCGAGTCGGCGGAAGAGGGCCTGCGTAAACGCGGTACCGTGCGTTTTGTGGGTCAGACGGCCTTTGCAAAGGGTGGTGTGTGGGTCGGCGTCGAGTACGATGAGCCGATCGGACGGAACGACGGATCGTTCGTCGATTTCTCTTTCAAATGGGCAACGTGCTCATCTTTTGTGTAGGGTTCAAGGAGAGCGATACTTTGCGTGTCGTCCGAATTATGGCGTTTTCGTACGACCAGATAGACTGAAAGTTGGGGATTTCCCTGTAGAGGAGATAATTTTTGATGACGAGGAGATGTAACACGGTTCGTCACAACTAAAGGGGAAACCTGCGATACATCCAGTGCTAGTCTATCCGCAACACCCTCTCAATGCTACTACTTGTACACAGATTCCATATTCCAGGAGTCCAGGAGTAAGACGATGCGTGATGCTAAACGAATCTCTAATCGATGATACTCAGCTCTCTGGTTCGTGTCTTCGCAAATTCATCCTTGTAGGTGTTCCAGATTCTATAGGTTCAAAAATCAGATATGACCAACACGGTGAATCAAAGAGATCTCGCTGACCTAGTCAACTCTTCTATGTATAAGGTTTGCACACGTGTAACTTCCTCTACCGTCGGCCTATCGCACTGCTCAGTGTGTACTGGGCGACCAACTGTCGTTGTCGGTGAATCAAGGAGAAAAGGAATGGTACATAGAGTGACTTACTGACTGATACAATCCTCCGCCGGTAAGGCATTAGCCCCAGATTATCTAAATAGAGGCCTGAGTGAGCACTATTGCCTCGAGCGGCAGAAGAGCACGCATAGAAGACTGGGCGGGCGTACAATTCAACAATCCACGACCGTGAAACAGAGGAAGGGTGAACCCAAACATGTTTTGGAACTTCTTCTGCAGAACATATACGGTGGTTCCCTTTTCGTTTGGCATTTGCTGGTATATCTGCAAGGGGTACCGAAATCAGTTGTCGGGATAAACCATGCCAGTCAACCAGTTATCCTACATCATTTTCACCAAAGGAGAATACCGGCACTAGATCCGCGCTGGATAGGACGATATCAATTGGGTATGAAGAATGGGCGTGATCAACATTCTGTGACGAACCCCTGCTGGATGGCGACCTTGATGAACCCGAGCCTGTTAGCCACAATATGAGTATCTGTAATGGCTCACGGATCATTGACTTTACCTGCGCCTCAATGTGAGGTCTGCGGTACCCGGGCGAGCACTTAGACTCTCCGCAGCACCACCGACTACGATGGTAATTGCCTGCCCAGCGCCACGTTTCAAGATATTGGAGCACGAACGTCTGGAAACACTACTGATTCCCAGAGCCATTATGATCTCACGGTATAGAGGAACGTGGAAATTGTTCGAGAGGGTGAGAAGGTGGGGCTGGATACCTGGATATGCGAGGGAAAACCCTGTAGCTGGTTTCAGGGAGGCGTTAGTAAAGGCGCTCCAGGAGAACTGTGCGGTCACCTTCTGTTGCAAATGTAGCGAGGGCGCCCCTGAGAGAGTGGGTTGTGAATTAGTCCCATACATTAGCGGACACACTGACATTCCTATGATACCTGGATTCAAATCAGTCAGGATAACAGGCAAGGAGACCTATAAAATACAAGACAAACCGTGTGGATGGTATCCAAACACGTAGGGTCGGTCCGCCGGCAGATCACATTCCTTCGGTAAACGATTTAGACAGAGGACAGTGGGTGTATTAGCCACGGGTTTCGTACTCACTTTCATGAGTCTGGATGTGTGTGCATGGGTGTTAGCGAGGGGAATATTAGGAAACATCATCCACGCACGATGCGGGGTAGTATTCGGCAAAGTATTTCCAGATCTTCAGAGAACGGAACCACGGACTCAGTCTCGTGCCATTTTCTGGATTCTTGTCAATCCAGATGATCCACACAAGGTAAATTGCGATGCAAGGCCAGAGCGCAGGTATAGAGCTTTATGGCATCGGATGTGAGACGACAGTGGTCGGAAGGATAAAGTCACGTACCAAAGCATCAGAAAGAGGAAGATGGAGTATACCAGCAAAGTGGACCAGGCGGCGACCACCATGGTTTGCAGTCTGCGCCTTCGTGGTATCTTGGTGGGTACAAAGCTACAAAGAGGTGGAATTGAATCGGATGTTAGGAAAATTCGCTGTCTACGTGCGACGTGAAAGAGCGAAAGTCTGACTCAACTCGATTGAAGCATGGAGAGCGGCGACTGGTCTCAATGGCGAAGTGGTCAATTTGGTTAATCTGTCACGTAACGCTGAGGCAGACAAGGATCGAGAGGCTGAAGTGAAAGCGCGTCCAGGGTCCATGTCAGGCTGACTATCGTCACCCGTCTCAGGCAGCACAAAGATGGCTCCCTGCCAATCGCTGTTCTCCGATACAAGTGGTGACGCGTGGGAACTGATTTCGGCTGGCTGGGCTCAGTGATACCCTTGACGTCTACTTAACATCCGTTTCTGCCTCCCTTGATTTTGTACATGATGCAAGTACCCGAGCATCGCCTGAATCCAGATGATGGTCGACTATCGTTGGGCCGGTGTTGCGAAACGGGAACAAAACACTTGTAGCACATACCACAACACGGTTGAGGCCTTGAGCTGTTCCATACAGGACGTCTGGTGGAGAAGGCTGTATCTTTAAATATAGTATATATATATAAAGTGCCCCGTTGCTCGCTCGGTTTCTGATCTATCCTCCTAGCCCCATCGTCCACCGAGATTGGCCGGGGCACGCCTCACAGGGACCAGGCTCATCCCACCGTTTTGTATTACTCTTTGGACCGGGCCCAAGTTGTTCTAGATGCATTTTCCGACCACCTGATGGATTTATTTTGAAGCATCTATAGGCGAGTATAAGTCATCCCCAGATCTTGCCAACACCAACGATCCTAATAGCTCCGAGGTAAGTAAACATTTCGTTCACTCAAGTGCAAATGAAGGCGCGGAATTACATAGTTCGGTCCATGCAGCTAACGCGTGCCACGATGCGGCTGCGCAGTGACTTGAAGATCACGGCTCCCTAACAATAACTTTACTACCTTTAGTCATCGAGTACTGAGACCTGAAACGAGCCACAGCGGGCCGCAGCTTGGCAGGCGTGCAGGCATTCGCGTTTATGCCTGTGTTTGCAACCGCTGATCTCCTTGGCGTTCACCACATTTGGTCATACGCTCCGGTGCCCTTGTAGTAGACTAGTTGCAGGGGCCGGTCCCGTGTAAAAGCATGGTCGTTCTTGTCTTGTGGTGGAAATTGTACTTGCTTTCTGTTTTGAATTCAGGCTCAAGCCTGCGTGCTTTTACCAACCCACCGCATTAGCTAAGATAAGTCACTCTTATTCTCAAAGGCCTTATGCATGGCGACGATGATATGACCTCAAAGACGCTCCGAGCGGATCGCGTTGTGAGAACCAGGCGATGTTCTCAACGATGGGCACGAGGACTTTACGCGATCACAGTGGTGGAGCAAGGCCGGCGATCAGCAAAATAAAAAGAATCGAAGACAATTAATGTAGCGTGCAGCCAACACGTGTAGCCGAAATCAAACTGATCGTCGACACTGAAATCAGGAAACGTATACATATCTTGACTTCCTTCAGATATTTCCCCCAGAGCCCAAGTCCTCCCTTCCCTCTTCTTTTTCTTAGAATCAACCATGGCCAACCGCGAGCACGGCGTTTCACGTGTAGTTAACCACAAGGACTATTTTTTGCGTGGGGGTGACTTGACTATCGTGGTCAGTCACTTTGGTCTACCAACCGCCTTCCCAGTCGGACGCTAATGTTGACTTGTAGGTCGAAAACCATCTTTATCGGATACATAGCCACTTTTTCCACCGGGAATCCTCATTTTTCCGTCAGAAACTCGATGGCCCTGGTGACAATGAGCTCGGCTCGACAGACCTCAGGTACACGCTAGAGGACGTCAAAAGCGAAGATTTCGCACGATTCCTCTGGGTATTTTACAACCCGTAAGTCAAAAGATCAGATCGATCAGCCAGCACACTGACGGCCATCAGCAAATTCTCTTTGTACGAGGCTCCTCTGGATGTATGGCTAAGCATTCTCAAGCTTGCCAATCGATGGAACTTCGACAACGTCAAGGAATTGTGCGTCCGGGAGCTTGAGAAACTCCCAATCGAGCCCGTTGAAAAAATCGCCATCTACCACGAGCACGATATCAGTCGCCTCTATCTTATTCCCTCTTATGTCACCCTCTGCAAGAGGGATGGGCCTCTGTCGCTCAAGGAGGGTATGCAGCTCGGCATGGACACCGTGTTGCGTATTGCCGATACTCGTGAGAGGGTGCGACAGTACGCCTCCGAGAGTGGTATCCGTACACCTACCTTCGAGGACTTTGAGGATGGTAAGGCGGAAGACTTGATCCGTGAAATATTCGGTCTTGGTCCTCGACCAACCTCTCCTCCCCCTGCAACCGGTCCCCAAAACAATACCAACGGCTTCCATTTCACTCCCACCACACCAGTTACTAAACCTGGCTACACTACAACAAGGCCTAACGGTGCTCCAGCATTCCAGTCGAATGGTGGGTCGCTAGCTGATACAACGTCTAGAAGTTCTGTTGACCTTGAGCACTGTATCATGGAATCTCAGGGGCTAGCGCCGGCACCAGCGCCAACTCCGGCGGCAATATAAACAACACCGCTGGCAACGGACAAGGCAGACAAAAAGACACCCCCCTGGCTCCCGGCAACACTACCGGCAACACTACCGGCAACACTACCGGCAACACTACCAGCGGCCGCACACCCAAATTTCAATTTCAAAAAGACCAATTGAGTAACAAATCATAGTTCTGGTCTAACGGCGGCAAACCCTGCTGGAGAATCGGGTGAGCCTTGGTCTTTGGCGAATGGCATGTTTATTTTTCTGACGGCCTCGAACTCTCACAGGTGGGGGCGAAGGAAAAAGCAGGTTGAGCCTGTCTAGTTTTCAATGATGTTTTGTTGATCAGCGCAGTTGTTGTATCATCAGTAGTACTAGTGTTGATATTGTGATAAGCCCAATGAATTCTAGAATGACGCTGAAAAATATGATTCTACCAAAGACAATGCCCCGACGAGCGTGTTTTCTGAAAACGAGGGCAGCAAAGGACAACAAGCCAAACGAGCTCTCTCCTCGGGTTCAATCGAGGTGGCGCCAACGATTGATTATCTCTGGGAGATGGGCAGATTGGGGTGCTACGAGAATTTCCAAAAACACGGCATGACAGTGTTATCTCTGCATGAAAGGAGACCTTGTTTCTCCAGTGACTCGACCGCGAAGCCGGAGCGCGCGCTGGGATGTTCCGCGGAAGTAAACCAATCCATACCGGTCATACCCCAGCGCTCTAGGCCCGTCAGGCGGATGCGCAGAAGCCTTCCAACTTGAAAATCGCACATCCTGTGCTATTCTGTGGCGCGCAGCAACGAACATGAACCCATCTTTTGAACCTTGTAACCTCGAGGCGCCTTCCGGAGTTCTATGCCCATGCACGATCCCCTATCAGTCGTTGTGATAACGTTGCTTGTGGGTCCATATTGCTGTGGATGACTAGGATCGAAGGTTACGCCCATCGCCATGCTCCCACAGCATCTTGGTGAATGGGCCCCACACAAGGACACCCCTTGAAAAGGGTGTAAGGAATCATAATCAAGTACAGCATGATCATATCAGGAAGAACGTATGTGAAGCGAGATCACGGTTCTTCCCCATGTGAGAAACCATCACTTGTATTGTCATCCCTTGTAATACTGGATTCGCCCATGGATGGCAGTCCGCGACAATACATAAATGGCCGTTTACCATCAGCGAATGCCAAGTTCTCTCCTCATCTCGACAGCACTCAAGAAACCACCAGTTCATCTTCTGTGATCATGAGTATCAGTCCGATAACCAAACACGAGCATTACTACGTTCCCGACGGCAACGTCGTCTTCCTGGTGAGTTTCTCAATGTTACCCTCGATGGTTTGGGACTTCCCTGATACCCGGGACCTCCCAGGCCGAAAGGACACACTTTCGTGTCCACAGATCATTCTTCGAGCGCGAATCAATGTTTTTCAGGACTTTCTTTGCCCATCCTGGCGATGGTGAACCTGATGATGGCTCTGAGGACAAACCATACAAACTCGACGTGCAAAGCGATGACTTTGCAGAATTCGTAGGCGTGTGGTACAAACAGTGAGTAGTGAGCTGTGCAAAGGAACATTAGCCGAGTACTAACTGTGAGTTCGCCAGGGACTACACTCACTCCCGCAGTAAAGAGGCGTGGCTCGTCGTTTTACAGCTTGCGACCCGGTGGGAGTTCCCCCAAGTCCGGAAGCTGGCAATCAGCCAGCTTGAGGCTCTCCGTCTCCCACCGATAGAGAAGATTGCATTGTACAAAAAACACGAGATTGACGAAGACCTCTTAATCCCATCATATATCGATCTATGCCGAAGTCCGACTCTACCTTCTCCCGCCGATGGGAACCTACTCACGATGGAAACAATTATAAATCTCCTCAACGCTCGTCAACGTGAACGCGAAAGTCCTACAACCTCTGATGAAGTTCTAGGGTCAATCATCGCGGAATCCTTTGGCATAACGCACCGCCCAAACAGACGAGTTTCGAATGGCCCCGATGCAGCCGTGGAGGCGAGACAGCCAACAATAATTCTCCAAGACCCTGTCAGGAGGGTTAACAACGCCAACAGGCAGGCTCAAGAAGATCCCCAAACAGTGAGGAGAAATTAACGGTTTACATTGGCCTTGCTAACGATATCACAGAGTGGTGAGCATCCAACATCCAATAGCAACAAGACTAACAGAAAGGTCTTGTCAGATTTAGTTTCCAGCGTTCGTTTGACTGACTTCAACATAGGCGAAGAACAAGCTGTCGCCTTGAGCATTTTTCTAGCTGTTTGCTTGTTCTATTCCACCTATCTCAGTGTTCCATTTTCATAGTTTTGGACGTTGTCACGGGCATCGTCCGTCATCCTGATAGGAATCTGCGTGTTGATGTGTGTATTCTCGCCGCCGTAGTGTAACAATATTCAATCATGTATAATGCCTCGTCGTATTACTGACTCGAACAATTCACCGATATGACAAGTCGATAGGGAACACTGAGCTTTGCAGCTTAACCGCGAAGCAGACTAGTTACGTTGAATTGCGCCTCTCATCTTTCTTCTGAGAGTTCTCCGCGGACTGTACCAGGAGGTCGAGTCACTCGATCATCTTCACTGGCTATACGAAGAGTAGACACGTACTTTGCTTCAAGCCCCGTTGCTCCTGTTCATCTTTCGCAGCAAGTTTTCTACCCCAAATGACGTCCATCCACCGTGTCCGCCGCGTCTCTCCGCCCTGCCCATGTGATCGCGCAAGGTTTCGTAGTGTATTGATTTCCTCGTCAGCGATTGGTATGCGTCAGGTCTTCAAGGATTGTGATTTGTGCATTGTGACGAGCGCGATCTTCCTCGGTGGCCTTTCTTTACCAAAGTAGATCGGATTGACACGTACGTCAAAGCTGTGGAGTATAGGATGTGAGGCAGGCAGGTCGGTACAGGTATTCACGACAACGGGCGACGGACATGAATGGGGTGATTCAACAAGAGACTCGAAAGCGTGACCTCTGTGGGCTCTTTGTCGCATGGCCGCGGACTCGAACTTCTACACCGTGACTATACTCTCGATTTTAATATCCAGCAACGTACAGTCACCGTGATCTACAACGCACTTCATTCACCAGCACTTTGTGACACCGCCGGTGATTGATATTACAACAATACTCTGGGTATCACAAGTGCTGGTGCATGGCTGTACCTTATACTACACCAACTTCCGATGGTCTCTCGGCCATGCCAGTGAGGATTGTCAACTGACAACGGCGCAGCTTGTCGCGACCCCCACCACATATCATGGCCAATATGTATCATCCACCCAGCCAGCGAATGGACCCAAACCGAACTGGACGCTTACAACATCAGATTTGGCTTTCAAAATGCCACGACCTTCTTCAATACACCAATTCAGCCCGAACCTACCGCCAATCAAAAGGTCCTGACCACTGCCCGCTGACGACACGGTTATACAAGACAACTACAAACTTTTCACCCAGTTGGATCTTGCAACGCTCCCAGCTGAGACAGAGGGACTAGCGGTTGATGACTTCGCGCTCGCACTGTTCCATACACTTGGATGTACCCACCGTCCCCGTGCCGTACGCACCCGAAAAGAGACACGACTTCTCATCTGTGGAGAGTACGAGCACGCCAAACCGGACGTGTGCATCATCGACAGAAGTAAAGACGACGAGCACTTTGGACGCGGGCCCGATGCATTTGCTCGACTTGTTGCAGAGGCAATAACGTCCAGACCAACGACGCTTGTAGGGGGGCCTCAGGGCCTTGATCCTTTGGAGGATAAGGTGCGGGATCTTGACTCCGTGACATACCTTTAGCTTGCTGGTATCGGACAAACAGACCATCCCATGCATCATCATGGTTGGCACGTCGCCCACTCTCTTCAAAGTCCCCATTACCACCGAGCTTGTCCAATGCGTTCAACGTGGAGAGTATCCAACCACTCCGATGGTTGTTCTGGGCTATGTCCCTGACATCCCAAGGCCCACCCGTAGGCGAAGCGAGGGTATGAAGCCTTTAGATAACAGACGCATCATACTCTAATGCTGCGAGGCTTTCAAACAGTTTTTTTTCTTTCTATAGTCGGTGAGTCATCGTGTCATGCCTAGAACCGTAGTTGCGTGCAGACACGACATTGTACAACAAAAAAGACCAGTCGGATCAATATGCAGTCTGGTTCTCATCATCGTCTAGGCACGCACTTGCATCGATCGATATGCAAAATGACAGTAATGAATTGGCCGGAGCCGATCTACAACGGTTGAGCGGAGATGCTCCTCTGGGAATTTAGAATGCGAGGTTGCGTGGAATCGTCCTCTTGCGGTACCGAACGACATTCATCGACTGACTCTTGGCCATGGGGTCCTTGAGGGTGTCCGACAAATATCGCTGGAAACCTCATGGGCGGGATGGCACCAACGTCACAAGCAGAGTTGGCCGGGAGTCGAGCATTGACGTGGGCTTTCCATTCTCGCCGTAACAGGTGACTCCGCCTAGCACGAGAATGCTCTGAGAATGCACTCTGAGTGTAGCATTTACTTATACGCGATGCTGGTAATCCACCAGTGAGACATTCTTTACACACAGCCAGCAATCAAACTCCTGAAATCCAATATCAACACGTTCATTCATCACAGCAAAGGGATAGTATCCTATACACAGGCGAGGATAAACCGTAACCACTAGTACACACGTCTGAACATCCGCCTGGCAGGCGCACTGGAAGTACTGACAGGAGCCGTTGTAGTCGTTACACTCGAGGTCGACACGGATGACCTTGCGTTCGCGATCGACGACGCAACAGCCTCGGCATTGAGAGATACCCTGGTAGTACCTGTGGAGGTCGTTGCCGTGGCGGTGGCGGTGGCAGGGGAGGAAGTGGAAGTGGAAATAACAACCGGACGCGACGAAGCTGCGACAACTTCGATCTGGAGCGATTCGTTTGCGACCGACATAGTTGCACTCGAGGACGAGGACGAGGAAGCGACCGACGCGGGCACGTTGCTTGAAGTACCCGAGGTCTTCACTGCCGCAGCCTGCGCAGAATGAATCGCACTTGTCGTTGACTCACAAGGCTTGGAAGAAGTTGCGAGAGATGCCGCAGCTTGAGCCGGTGTCACGTCCTGAGTATTATTGGAGGCAGAGGATGTCGCGGTGGCGAACACCGTTGTGGTGATGGTCGTCGTGAAGACAGCGGCCTGGGCCACGCCAGCGTTGGCAGAAGATGGAGCGGGACTAGAAGCAGGAACTTCGACCGACTCTGGAACGAAAATAAGCGTGACATTTTGGGCCTCTTGAGACGAAGTGGAACTAGGAACCGCGCTTGTCGACGTGCTCGAAGGTGTAGCATTACCACTGGTCGTAGAGTTACCATTATCCCGAGCCATGTATCTCCTTGCAGTACCCGCAGTCGAAGGATCGACGGGGTCAGTGGAGTCGGAACTATCGTAAGCGACTGCACTATTGCCGACCGATATTGGCTGGATTTGGCCACTAGAAGGATCAAAAGCGAAAAGCTGGCTCTCCTGCGGGTTCGAAGCGACCGTGTTGTCGATCGCAACGCCAGAAATTGGTGCACCAGCAACTGCGTTAGCCGGACCAGTCTGGTCATCGTCAGACGTTGATGATGTTGTGCAGGGTTTCATCATGAGCGCAGATGGTGCCCCAGGGTTCGTATCGTATGTCGCGCAATACATGACAATCTCTGCACTTGCGGCGTCGAATACTTGCATCGCAAGAGCTACAGGCTTGTCTGAGCCTCCTATAAGACATGGTCAATATTTGGCATCACACCAGCACATATTATGCTTACCCGCCGCGCCAGATGGTTCATCCACCAACATCATTATGAACTGGGTTTGGTTAGTGGTCGATGCGTTCAACGCAAATGCTTTGGTGTTATTCCGGCCTGCTGACGTCGAGTTAATCGGGGAAGGGTCCGCCGCCAATGATGCAAGAGTCTGCGATGCGCCGTTACTCTGACCGAGACGCTAGATGAGGTGAAGCCTCTGAATGGCGGAAATGAGCACAAAAAAAGACTTACAACGATGTTGATCGTCCCAAGCACTTGACTTTGACGTCGAGGGTGAGGAGTTGGTTTGTCCCTGCCCGCGACCGCATCGTTGCCACTTCCACTATGCTGCACTCGAGAAATCAGGTACGCGTTACCCTGCTTATCCGGGACATATACGGAGGAACGGCGATCATGGTGACGTGCACCGCTGTCGTGTGAATGGTGATGCCGGCGACGGGCGGATACATTCTTGTAAAAATTATTGTGAGCCTGCTGACCATGGTCGTGGCCCCGAGTTACAGCGCTACGCGACAGGAGGGGAGGATGTCCCACATCCCGGCGACCTTTGCCAGTGCCGGCCGTCTTTGCGGACTTGTCCGGATCGCCCGGGAGAGTTGGAGCGGGGTCTGTCTGTTGCCCCGAGACGCTACAGAGAGAGCGACTGACGTGCTTGCCCCCAGGATGACGAGATTGGAGGTACGCAGCGTCCACAGAAGGGGGGAGATTAATGGCGACGAGGGAGCAAAGGCAAGCCAATACAGCGAAGCGTGCAGAGAGGACAACCATGACGAGTGGGTGAGAGGGTCTAAGGAGCGAATTAAGGGAGATGAATGGCGCTGTATAAAGGGTAGTGAGCGACCTGCGCAGGAGACTTGGAGGTCTGGAGTATAAGGATGAGATAGAAAGCTAGATAGCGTTGCCAGTCGCTGCTAAGATCACCAGGATCTATGGAAGAGATGGGAGAGATGGGAAGAATAAAGCGGCGCTCACAGAGTTGCTTTTATACACTCCAGGCTGGCATGTCTCAGCTTGTCAGCCAGTGCGAGAGCTGAACCAAACTATCAGCCCGCATCAAAATCCGTCTGGCAGCGGTTGTAAGAGATATTGTGTCACTCATCTTCCGATGACGCACTTCCTCCTGCTGGGTAGACTTTGAACGGATCAACACCGTATCAAGTCGAATTTGGTTACGGACCTTTGTATTCCCTCTGAACTCTTGTGCAACCGACTCCGCTCACCGTCGATTGGGGGTCAGCCTGCCAGTGAACGGGAGTCACTCACAACATGGCTTTGTCACATCGGGCCAATATATTTATCCATAGGCACCGTTTTGAAAGAGTTTTCGAGTGTTTGTGAATCGTGAATTGTGAGCCTTGGAAGGACTGACTCGAACTTGGTGTTGTTCTATTGATATGATCATTCCGAAATCTCATAATGGCATTATGTAAGATAGCCCTCATGCGGGTTCATCCCACATCACGTGGTGTGGCTCTTCTGTTACCAGGACAAGTCTTGCTAATTGAATATAATATTAAATGTACCATATTTGGAGCACACGTCCTCGACGTTTTTTGGTGTGTCCAGCTCAGAACTACTGTGACGTTCATCTAGAATCACGTCCAGTTATTGATGGCAGAACGAAAGGCTACTCGAAAGCCTGAAAGGAACCTCAAAAAGGCCAGAATCGAAAAGCCCCTTGCAAAAAAAGAAAAAAATCAGCGACAGCCTGTAAACAGCGATCCCGCCGTATCGTTCTCCTCGAAAGATAAAGGAAAGGCAAAAGAGACCGCCAGAAACACCCCAAAACCACAAGAGCAGTCATCGCTCCCCTCTTCGTTCGTACTTGTCGCTGGCTCCTACGAAAGATTGCTCTACGGCCTCAACGGCACCGTGATACCCTCCGAATCAGGCTACGAGTTCCACTTGAAGCCAATATTCATATTCCCTGCCCATGTATCCTGTATCAAAGCTGTCGCAGCCTCGCCAAATGGAGGGAAATGGCTGGCTACAGGTAGCGCAGACGAGATCGTGAAGGTGTGGGATCTAGGGAGACGGAAGGAGATTGGTGGTTTGATGCAACATCAAGGTATGTCCTCTTGTCATTGCAGAAACGCCACGACAATCAGGAGTGCTCTAGGTTCCATAACATATCTCCAGTTTCCCTCGCGGTCCCATTTATTGTCCGCGTCCGAGGACGGGACTCTCTGTCTTTTCCACGCACGCGACTGGACCGTTTTGCGCTCGCTTAAAGGACACAAGGGTCGCGTCAACTCTGTTGCAGTCCACCCCTCAGGAAAGGTTGCGTTGAGCGTCGGACAGGACAAGGTGCTTCGCATGTGGGATCTCATGCGTGGTAAGGGTTCTGCCAGTACCAAACTAGCGAAAGGTATGAAATAGCGTTGCACCACCCTCAATGACACATTCATGTTTCCGTTGTTCAGAGGGCGAAGTTGTGAGATGGTCTATAACGGGCTCAAGCTTTGTCGTCCAGTCACAGTCTTCTATCGACATATTTTCCACGGTGCGTGATCGTTTGTTGTACACCCGCCGTTTCATTCTCATCTAATTGTGATCTAGGATATGGCTCTTCGACACACGATCACACACCCATCAAGAATCCATAGCGTGCGGTTTTGCAAACGCGTAAATGGTGAAGGAGAACTTCTGCTTGTCGCAGCAGAAGATAAAAAAGTATCAATATACAACGTTCCTGAGGATCCTGAACAACTGCCGATGATAATCGCTGAGATGATAGGTCACTCGAATCGGTACGTTCCAGTCCTCCGATATGACCGCTGCCACTGCTCAATTCTTTGCTAGGGTGAAAGCCGTGGAGACACTCGACATTGCCCTCCCGCAGCCCACACTTAACAACAAAGACATGCGAGGAATGACCACGATCGTGTGTACTATATCTTCGGATGGCAAGATTTTCGTGTATGACCTGGCGGCGTTGCCTGCGAAGCCGGATGACAACTTACAGCTACATCCTTTGACAGAGTACGACACAAAAGGTACGCGCTTGACATGTTTGACTATAGCGGAGGGGAGACCCAGTGGAGATTCGAAACCCGTGAATGGAAAGCGGAAACATGAGGAAGAAGAGGACGGTAGTGAGGAGGAAGAGGAAAACGAGTGGGAGGCACAACCTGAGGTGGAGGAAGAAGTAGAAGAAGAGTCTGAATGATTTGTGACGAGCGTCCCGTCCTTGACCTCAACTGGCTTGTTGACGTGCGCAAGAATGTCTCAGATTCTATTGCAGACGAAGCCACTTGCCTCGTCCGAGGATTGGTCAATGCATTAATAAATATCGCTCATGAAAAGTACCTCAAAACTTCAAGTTAACTGGAACTGAATATTGAGAGCATCCACTTAAGAGCTACCTCAATGTCGATCATGATGGCCATAACTTCGTCATGAATGATCCCTACGGTTATTCAAACTCTTGATGATAGACAGGCATTTGATGATGAAGGTCTTTTAGATTGCGGGGCAATGGGAGGGTATACTATGAACGAAGGGGGTTGAATGCAGGCTCCTGCCCACCACTGCTGGAGAGGTCAAGTTGGTCTGTGAGGGCATGGTGGACTTAGTGGGACGAGTCTGCAACTTGTTGGGGGCATTGCCCCCAATCCCCCTTGGTATGCTGCAGGATGATGGATGGACCACACAGTGGTCCACCCATCACCCTGTCATCCTATTCATCACTGTAATTCCTCTCTATATGTTGCAGGACCATGGATGGACCACTGCTGTGGACATGTTACCAGGGCCTTGTTCCTCGCAGGCAACATGCCCCAGCAATGGTCCATCCATGGTCCTGTCATCCTATTTATTGGTTCTTTGTTTAATGCAGACCCAAAGTCACTACATGCTGTCAGGAACCTTCCATTTGTTGGGGAGCATTAGGATTGAATGCAGGCCCAAGTGGTGCTACTGGTGGAGGAACAGCAGCAGGAAGAAAAGGTTGAAAGGGGCAAAAGAGTGGGACAGCCTGAGGATGAGGATGATGTACATGTCATGCACAATGAACCTCATGATGCTCAATCATATTATGTGGAAGCCCCAGAAATTGGTTGACTGGTACAGGAGGGAAATTCTAGAGTAAACAATCAGTGATTTTCATTTAAATCATAGCAAAAGTACTTACCATCAAGCCAGGAGGTGCATTGGGTGGTAATACTATTGGCACAAGGCTGGCACTGAAAGGGTGGTGAGCCCATAATATGTTGATCATGTTCTGCTTGTCAAGCAGCACTTTGTGCTTGTTGCAATGAAGTTGGAGGCATAGCCCTATAGATTTGCAAATTATAACAATTTTTCAAGATGTACATTTGAGTAGCACATACATTGTAACCACAGGATTCTCTGAAAACCAACTTGATTGATGATGTGCTATATAGCAATGTTGCCAGGTAAGACCTACAAAGCAAACCATGAGAACGATCCAATACTGTACCATTTCAACCTTAGGTTGGTCAATTTGCCAAAAATCTGGACTGATCATACCCCAAATTCTTATTGGGGCACCATCTGCAAGGACTGTTTTTCTATTTTGTGACATGTGACAAACCTAAGGTCAAAATGGTACAGTATCTACATCATGCTTAGAAACTCACAAATGTGCTTATATATTATTATATGGTTGCAATCAGGGTTGCAGGCCCAGGGGAAGGGTGATATTTCTTTTAATCACTTGAGTACAGATGTTTTTACTTGTATTAGCAGCTCGTGTCAATGGTTTGCTTGCTTTTGATACTCTGTTGCCCACTTCCCCCATAGTAGGCAAACCAATTTGTTTGGTCACACTTGCCAGGGTGTGCAAGACGCATGCAAACTGGCATCCACTAAATGACACTTTTTCACATTTTTACACAGCTGAAATTTCACTTCAGACACCATGTGATAAAACCATGTGACAACATCCAAAGACAGTAAAAAACATGACCTACATGGTGCAAGTGGCCCAAGTGAACTACGTGAATTCTGTGATACTCAGACTTCATAAGTCCCCCCTTCCTCAATTGTCCCCCAGTAAGAAGTTGATACAAGTGGTAGTATTATTTTTGGAACCCATGTGTAGATCATGTGCACCCAACACAAATTCAATCCCAGCACAACCTTATTTCTTGACCTCTCCAGCAGTGGCTGGCCACCAACACATGCAGCAGAGCTTGTAAAATGTAGGGAAATAAAACAATATACCAACATGCATTGATGATTTATAGGTGAGGGATTCACATCTTTGGTTCATGAGTCATGGTAGTCCCACACCATCTTTGGAGACCCCTAGCCTCACTGATATCCAAGATAGAGGGCAGGAATGCTTTGTGAAACACCCGTGTCATTGGCAAGTAAGGATTGCTATAGCCTTTCTGAAGCATGACCGTGACATAGTCTGCATTGCAGGCACTGGCATGGGCAAAATAATGTCATTCTGTTTACTTTTGCTTTTCTGACCATCTGGTATCCAGATAGTGGTCACTCCACTCAATCAGCTTGGTCAACAGAATGCTGGCTCCCTTCAAAAGGCTGGTATTCAGAGTGTAGCAATAAATGCAGGGACCACAACTTGGGAGAATTTCAGAGTGAGTCCATGAAGTTACATCCTGAATTTGTCCAAGTTGGACTTACTTGATCTACAACCCAGGCCATCAAAGACCTTAAATATTGTGTGGTCACAGTCAGCCCAGAACAGTTGATGAAACCAGGGGGAGAATTTGGGAAGTTACTTCTCAGACCAGAATCCACTTTCCACATTATCAGCTTCATCTTTGATGAGGCACACTGCATCACTTCCTGGGGGGATTTCTGTCCTGAGTATAAGGAGTTACAATGCCTGCAGTATATCTTGCATTGTCAGGTACTGTTTATGATCACCTCAGCAACCCTCACTCCAGAGACACTCACCAAAGTCAAAAAATGTCTGCACATGTGTTTGGAGAACCTCCTAATCATTCACACATCTACCAATTGCCCAAATATTCAGCTCTGCATTTGGAAAATCAGTATACGCTGTTGACTTATGCTGACCTTGGATTCCAACATCATGCATAAGGGACCCATCTCCATGGGCAGCTGATGGGTGCAAGAATGTCTGCCAGATGGTGTCTGCACTTGCCATTTTGAGGTGGAACAGGCTTGGAAAAAATATAACATGCTAAAAACAGTTCCAAGGTGATTTTTTGATTGTGTGACATTGTTGAATGGCTTGCAACTGCTCACCCATCCCCAGATCACCATGGAAAAGGACAACATACTATGGGATATCTGGAATCTCAGGATCCTCTATTTCATTGACATTCTCAATCCCACCCTGGTGTAGCAAGTTGACAACAGACTGTATGTTGCCTGCAACTGTTGAGTTGCTAACATCCATTGTGTGCACAACCAGAATGGGTATTTGGACAGTTGGGATTGCTTTGACAACCTCCAGATCATGAAGATGGTCTTTGAATTTGGAAAAATAGGGGGGACCAAAGTTAATTAGATCTGATAGCATTTTCCAGGTGTTGAAGCAGTCCCTCTGTGTAAGCCCAGAGCTGTCAGGGTGGTCAGGATGCAGGCTCAGTAAATCCCTCCATCCCTTTCATAATGCTACACTTGACAGCTCTGCATTTAGATTGAGTGGTGACTTCTCCCATAGCTCACTCAAGCACCAAAGATCCTCCTTTGTGACACCATGTGCCAGGGGGAAAAGCAGCCCTGATGTAGGGTGCTTCAATGACTCTGTTGAGCTTTTGGAAGTGTGATTGACTGACTTTAGGTCCATGTCAAGTTGTTGTATGCATATGCTGTGAGAAGAGTTTGACCCAGGGACTGGATGATGCAACAGGATTCAGCTGACAACAAGTGGATGGTGGCATTGATTGCATCAACAGAAACAGAGATGCCCATAAGAGCCAACATTTTGATCACCTTTTGAGGGGTGTGGGTGGATTGAGGGAAGATCCCAATGATACTCTGCAAGGTGTTGGATTTTCAGTTCATACTTTGTGTCAGGATGCTAATGATGACTATTTTTTTAAACTTTACAGTGCTACAACCAGTATTGCCTCTCATCTGATGCCAAGTAGCTATACTAAACACAAGTAGCACCTTTTCTCACCTTGCCACTTTCTTTTCTTCTGACATTGACACAGATCCAATGCTCCCAAAATTTAACCCATCAAGGTCATCCTTGCCCAGCTCCAGCCAGTAGGTGTCTTCATTGTCATTATCATCCATAGCATCTTGTCCCCCACCTTTACCCAGCTGCATTTGTGATGTATGAGTCACAAGGAGGACATTGAGCAGCTTCCAGAGCTGCAGAATTCTCTCACATTATTTTTGCCATATCTTCGACTGAAAAGCTCTCCAGCTGGCTCAACAAGGCATATGACACATTGAAGTGGAGCCCATTCTCCTCAGCTCATACAGAGCAGACTTCTGGCCCATATCAAGCCATCATAATTTTGGCCACAATGCTCTCAGACAAGTTCTTGCATTGGGATGTGACAAAGTACAGTGAACTCTGGAACCAGAACACCAACTCTGCAATTTTGGAAACTCAGAGATTGTAATTTTGCTCTGCCACCATGTGGAACTGCTTGGAGTCTTGGAGTCCACTTGGAATCCATCTGGAGTCACTTGGGGTTGTCTGGAACTTGTGTGGACTATTGTCCTACTCTATTATCATTTTCTTATCATTACTCCCAAGCCTCCAGGGGCATTCCATCATTATCCTACATCACTTAACCCAATCTCCTTCCTATTCCTGATCCCCTGCCATCATTAGTGAGTGCTTCTCTGCCCACTCCACTACATGTATATATACTTACTTTTTACTTTGGATTCCTTGGTCATTCTTTGCCCTCCTTAGGCAGCAGCTGAATCTGGGCAATCACTACCATCTTATAGTTTTTCTTAGGATGATGGACACTTATTGAAGGTTGACAGAAGTTTTTGTGCATCGGACAGGGGGTTGGGCACAATTAGATGGTTTGCATGTTGCTCAAGTGTCAGAAGTGATAGTAAAAACTGAGTTGCAGATGTGTTCATGAGCTGCAGTACTTCTAGCACTGATTCTATCTGATCACACTGCATAATATTTATCTAGATAATCATAATGCAATGTTGGTATATATTGTTTTATTTCCCTACATTTTACAAGCTCCACTGCATGTGCTGATGGCCAGCTGCTATGGCTGACAAAGTTTACAAATGTTATCTTCCAGTCACTGCTGGAGGGGTTGGGAAATAAAGTTATGCTGGGATTGAATTTGTGTTGGGTGCACATGAGTTCCAAGAATAACACTACCAGTCATGTCCCACTAAGTCCACTGTGCCCTCACAGACTGATTCAACCTCTCCAGCAGTGGTGGGTAGGAGCCTGGGTTGAACATTGAACCTTTAACCTTGAATATTTGATTGCTTACTTAGGGCTGTTATGGTCTACAATGTGGATGGATAGCTTGTGAATCCAGTAGATCACATTTTATGAGATACTCTACCATGGAATTTCCTGTAGATGTATAGGAAGCAGGGATGTCTCACATCCTGCTCTTCAAACTTGAACAGGTCACAGAAGTCGCCTTGAGAAGATGTTATGTTTGAAGTCATCCCAAGTGGTAATTACACATGTTCTGTCACCCAGGTAGTGGACAGTCCAATCTTCATCAATGAGAGCACAAACAAAATCTGGACCTGAAGCCTCTAGATGAACTTGAATGCCTCATTCATTTGAGGCATTAGAGCACATCTAGGGGTGATCTCCCAATACAACTCCAAGTTTGGCACTAGCATATTGTACTTGTTGGGACTTGTGTCATGTTCATCTGGGAGTGGTAGTTTGACTTTGAAAGCATGTAAGGTTTGTGGATCTGTAGCATGGTGGAAACAAATGCTTGCATTGTACACTCTGTAAGTTTCTTGATGATTGGGTGACCACACCAGCAACTCAGCTGAGTCAGCTATGAATTGTTGATGTTGTAGACATGTGAAAAATTGGATACTCTTCATCTGTCAGGAAATGGGGGCTCACCAAAAGGGAGAACAGGTTGCAACCATTAATGCATTCTGACTCAGGGTTCTCAGGTGAGCCATGTGTTAAAGGTGTCAACCATCTGAGCACTACTGTCAATACTTTGACCCTTGGTTTGCCTAAAAGCCCAGTCTGTGTAATATCAGCATTGCTTACCACATGGAAGAAACTATGATAGATTGTATGCCAGTGCTACATATAGGCAAGAGAAACAAAGACAAAAATGGTGTACTAAAAATTAGGTACTATTAGCTGGGTATGATATTGTGGGGTTGGTTCTGGCCCAAGAGCTGCTTCTGGGTTGGTGATGCAACCAGTCTGTGGAGCACATTTGGTGACTGGAAGGCTGAACTTGATGATGGGTAGGTGACAAAAACTATAATAGGGCAGTGATCACCAAGACTACTGAGCATCAGCTATGAGTAGTAAGTAGGTATGGAATAGGCTCACCTCAGCCACTGCCTAAGAGGGGCAAAGAATGACTGAGGAATCACATAACGTAGTGCTTGGGTAGTGTAGGATATGGCCAGCCAAGGTTGACAAAAGCCCATACCACACGGGCCAGCCGATTGTCGGCCGACCTATGGCCTGTAGTCGTAGGGTACGGATGGGCCAAGGTGTGAGAAAATCCCGTATGATATGGGTCGGCCAAGTAGATATTTGAGTAAGGGCATTTGCAGTAATGGATGGGCTGATTGAGCTATGTCTGTGTGGAATGGATTGGCCAATATGGGCATTCTGTAGGCATTGGGTGGGCC
>KN825176.1:0-27650 GCA_000827395.1 Paxillus rubicundulus Ve08.2h10 | reverse complement strand
TTCTCTAGATATTAGCCAAACAATGAAAGCCCACACAACATTGCAACACTTTTGTTGCCCACTGTATTTTGAGTCTCTGATTCAGCAATTTCAGCTTGCCACAGCATTTCCTCAACAAGCTGCATTTTTGTGGTTTGCTGATTAGTACAGGTGACAAAGTTTGATACATCAAAAAATGCTCAAGGCCCTGATATGAGGAATTTTGACAAATGCTGTGTGTATGTTAGGTCAATACCAAACAAACATACATATATACCCCCCAAACAGGTCTGAGCAAGGGTCAATTGTGTAAGCATGCTGACATTCATTAGTGCTAAATTTCCTGAGGTCAGACAGAGACTGTGTGAACCCCACACAAGCACATGTGCCACATAGTTAGATTACTAATATAATTTTGCCCAAGTGAATGGATATGCAGCTCATCACAGTCTAATTTACATTTACCATAACAATGTACCCTCCTGGGCATGACAATGGATTATCTAACATATATTGATAATGTAGACACTTGGAATAGCAATGACATATGAATGCAGGGGGTGGGATAATGAAATTTCTACAAGTCCTGATGATACTCTATATATTTCCTTAATCTCATAGATACCACAGAGCTCTGTGGTGTAATGATTATATTGTGCCATTATTTACTTGTGAGCAGCTGGGTTGTTGGTTCAAATCCCTCTTGTTGAGTCTATTTTTTGCTGTTTTCTCAATCCCTAGATCACGTGCACATCAGACTGGTCTGAGGTCCACTGGAGGTTCGACGAAAATCCTTTCTCACACATAGGTAAGAGGCTGTCACAGCCTTTTTCGGTTCTGAGGTCAGCTGGACCTTTGCGACAAACAACGGTGTAGTGGCTGATATATATATAATTAATATCCTACAATACGGCGAGTTATAATCAATGCCTCTCTCGGAGCGCGTTCCGAATATTCAGGGGTGATGGATCTGGATTCAAAATTCTGCCAGAGGCCCAGAGCCAACGTTGTCACCGCCAGTCTCTTTATTTGCGGACATCAACACCAAACTGCGCATCTCATCGTTTGCTGCTAAGAGCTCCCCTGACCACCAAAGAAACCGTCTCTCTGATCTCTGTCACCTCGCCCCAGGCCTCTGTTGAGCTCACCAAGCACGACCGCTTGAGCGACCCTACTTGGTGGCAACATCACCTGGCTTTCACAGTTATCAGTGAGTATATCTCCAGTGCATCACACTACCGGCATCTATCCAGTTTGCTCATCCCGTCGTCTATCTCCCCTCCTTAGTACATGCTTGAAGTAAGCTGGATCATGTCAGGCAGAAGGTTTCTGTCTAGTGCGTCCGGTCACATTTTATGCGACCAGGCCTCGTGTTTCTAAGACAGTCATCCTAGGCCCATGCGCCCCCGACCCCGAGTCCCCACCTTCCCTCTCCCAGCCTCGTCTCGGCTCATCAAGGTCCTGTCGAGTAACCCTTCCACTCCCCCCCGCATTTAATGTAGGCACATCTTCCCTTCTGATAAATACATTAATCCACACATCTAATCGGCCATCTCCCACGCCTCAAACAGATATCAGACCGCGTCCTCATTCTAGCCAAACGCCATCCCTCAAGCCGAAGACGCTCCTGGCACAGAGGGATCATACGCGATGTCATCACATGCGCAAGCTGCCGTTCAAACACCGCCTCATCAAGCCATCTTCCTAATCCTGATTACAACGATATCCCGCCAACTAATGATCTCAATAATTCGTCGAACCCCTTCGAACCCCGGACCTTCCCACATTATCACTACAAGGTTCTCTTCCATAGACACGAACTTAACCTCATCGCGCGTATCTGGCGGTATCCAATACGCAGGAGGCTCAGGACTGTGTGCCACTGGAAGATACCAGGGAGGGTTCTCCCGGACGACCCCGCAAGCGCGCTCTGGATATGTCTCAGCGGGCGCACCTTGCTGGGATAGCCATATTACTACGTAGCAGTCTCTCTGAGAGAGTTGTCACGGCGGCGTCGTGCTTAAGGCTATTATCTTTCCGGGGTTTCTTTTTGGGATGTTCTGGACGCGAACATTTGTAAATGCACGATCCAGAGCAGTGGATGTATTTATTTCGCGGTCCCTCAAGGAGCCACGAATCGTGACACGTCTCCGTATGTACGTGTGTACCTACCAGATAAAAGACTCAGTTGTCCTATTATAAGCCCACGGAAATATTGCCACCAACAGTACCTGAGGGTAGATTGTTGGCTTTTTTTTTTTGCGAGTTGGCCTTCCCTTTGACAGCGCGGGTGCACAAACGTTGGTGCGAATCAGGCCCACGGCCTCAAGGCCTTGCCACCTGCCATTCAACAGATCTGTGGTGTGTCGAATACGAAAATATAGCCAGGCTATCAGTTCAATGTGGTGCCATAGCCTATAGTACTTTTCGTGCATGAATAAGAAACAGGGAAACGGAAACAGGGGCGATGACAATGCTGGGACGAAGATCTACATAAGATGGGCGCCACTGCCAGCTGTGGACCTCACAGGTTTTCGAAATCAAAAACAGACAACGTTTCAATGTCCATATGTATGTACATATATATCTTATCGACCAAGATATATCAACAATGGCGTGTAGAAGGAGTAGGAATGGCCATCTTGCAAAAACATGTCAAGGACGAATGATAGAATGATGATGACGACGACCTGTATGTAAGTAAATTTGGATTCTGGATTGAGTACTGAGTACTGAGTTTGGATGCTAGTGAGCCGCTGATGTGTGCGTTGTAAGTAGGATGACATCGGCGAACGAGTGATTTGCTCTAAACGTGGCGAGAACACGACACAGCGCGCTCAAGACGAAGAAAAGAGAAAGAGTGGGGCACTCGTCGCGCAAATAATATTACACGTGTTCGGGTATATGGAGTTTTTGTGAGAGCAGAACAGGCGCAAAGAAGAAAGGGGAGAAGGGGAAAAATGGTTTGAGCGTAGGAGGCAAACGAAAAAAAAAAAAAAAAAAAAAAAGCAGATAGGGTGGTTATTGCACTGTATATACTGCATGAATCTGATCATCCAATGCCTATAATGCTCTTGTGTTTGGCGTCGTGTGGGGGAAACTGACGATGGGGGGGTAAGAAAACAAAGGGTTGGTATAACCGATACCGTGTCGAGTGTGAACAAAGTGGACGGAAGGATCAGGAGTGTTTGTGAAAATGACACTTCTTTTTTCATCAGGAATGCGCAGCCCCCTGTATGTGCAAGAAAAGTCACGCATCGAAGAGTATAACACCAGGTTTGAGGTCAAGTATAGTGTGGTGTGCAGGCATGGAGTAGGAGTAGAAGTCTGTGGGCTAGCGCCTAACAATGATCTGACAGATGACATGCAGCGATGGTGATGATGATGATGACGGCGTCATGATGAAAAGCATTAGATGAAGAACTGAGTACTACACACGCCAAGCAGATATATTTCATCAGTAATCGGAGCAGTTCACACACATAAATCACCGAGACAGGGAAAGAGACTCACTGCATTCGACTGCACGCATGCACTTCCATCTCCTCCATCTTATACGAATTCAATTCCTCCTTTATCCGCTGCGCCAAAGCCGGCGTCAGCCGACTCCACGTAGCAGGCTCACTCCTCCGATCATACACTGTCGGTGAAAACGTATCGTACACCGACAGGTTATTCGCAAACACGAGCTTTTTGGATATCGCAGGACCTGAAGCCGCACGATGTGGAAGCGTCGTTGCAGCTGTTGGAATTGTTGACAACGCAGGAGCTGATGAATTAGGTAGCGTGAACAAAGGTGCATGATGAGGAGAAGAGCGCCCTGATTCTGTGTCGCAGGAAGGTAGGGAGTCAGATGAAGAAGTAAAGGAAAGAGGAGGGATGGAGGGTATGTTACCTCCCGCATTGCCAGCGCCGACGTGTGGATGAGAAGACGAATGAGATGGGTGTCGGTGTAAACCGTCGATATGGTCCGGGTCTGGAGAGGGTATACGTGCTAGTGGACCTAGCTCGGACGTCGATCCAGGATGTGAGTTATAGGAATTAGAACGTATGCGGCTGAACGCAGGGTTGGTTGCTTGGTCCATGATATAGGCATCCTGGGTGTAGTTGTCGGCACCTGGACAAATGGTAAGTAAGATGAAAAAGCAACAGAGGCCAACAATTTCGGACCCCACCGCAAACCAAGTCACCCACGTACCTTTCAAGATACCCTTGGCTGGCGTCCTCGTCCAGTCTATACTTTTCCGTATGGATTTTGCCCACTCCATCACCTCCTCGTCCTCCGTTTGCGACGCGGCAGGCATGCGAATCGTCACGTCCTCGTCTTCCTCCAGCCATGGCTCGTCGTCGTCCCATCCATCAGAGATATAGCTCCGACCCTGACCCTGACCTTGTGCACCCCCGTACCCTGGTCCATGTTGACCATCACTCCCAGAATCAGAGTCATCCTCCACCACAATCCTCGTCCCATCCTCCCCAACCCTTCGCCCCTGGCCAACTCCATCCCCTCGCGTCGCCGTGTTCTTCTCCCAAGTCGTTGGCACTGGCACCCCACCCCCATTACCGCTTGGTCCTCCCCTCCCCTGGGCTTGTGCCGGACCTTGGGCCTGAGCGGCAGCCTGAGCCTGAGCCTGAGCCTCAGCAGCCGCCTTGGCCTTGGCCGCAGCCTCCGCATTTGACTTGAGCGTGTGCTGCCGCGCCAATTTCGCGGCCGGACTCAGACCACTCATACTCACATCCGACCAATCCCCGCTCGACGAACTCCCTCTGTCAAGCTCCGCGACGGCGTGCGAGATCGATGGCTCGACGACGCTGCCTTTGGCGTCTTTTTTCTTCTTTGGTTTCTTCCCTGACGAACTCGTTGCTTCACCATCCGCGCCGACGCCGTCCTTGTCCTTGTCCTTCTTGTCTTTGAACAAGGACGTGATCCCTGCCAATGAATTTCTTCTCGCCAGTTTCCCGATCGAGCCGATCTTCCGGATGACAACAGATGCAGAGGACATAGTGGATGAGAGCGAAATGTTGTCTGTGGACGCATTCAACCTCGAATTGAACAAGGACGCAGCGCGCGATTTTTTCTTCCCCGTTGTACCCGCTGTCCCATTTCCTGCTGCCGCTCCCCCCACAACAGTACCAACAGTGCCGGCCGTCATCGTGCTCGCAGCGTCAGCCTGGTCTGTAGGACTCGGTGCAGCGGCAGTAGCAGCACCGCCTCCGCCACCGTTCACAGGCGCGCCGTTTGACTTGGAACTCGGCCCGGACACAGCAGCAGTCGATTCATCCTCTTCCTCCTGCAGCGCCTGCGCCGCATTCAGCGAGAGCGCACGTCTCAATCGACCTTTGAGCCCCCCGCTCTTGACCGCGCTCGTACCGCCAAGACCCATCGCCGAGCTCTCGAGTATCGCAGCAAGGTCTGAATCGTCCCTTGACATGCGCCTCTCGGTATGCGAATGTACGTGGGAGGAATGAGCGGAATGAGCACGAGTCATTGGGGCGGTGGGAGGTGTAGGAGTGGCGGTGAAGGTTGAGCCTTGGGAGAGCGGTGAGGGGCGTGCAGGACGTGCTTGTGTCGAGTGGGAGGAATGATGGGAGTGCGATGAAGGAGGGGTGGATGCGGGAGACGTTGAAGTCGACCCTGCGGGGCGGGGGGCACCGCCCGATGAAGCCGTCGACGAGGAAGACGTGTTACGATGGTGCGGGTGAACACTTGAAGAACGAGCTGTACTCGTAGCTGGGATATTTGCACTAGAAGATCCGCTCCCCGTGCGTACACGTGTTGTGTCAGAGCTGGAAGGTGCCACTGGAGCTGCGGACTGTGGTGAAGACCCGCTCCGACTACGTACGCTACCCTGGTGGGACGCAGAACCATTGACGTGGTTATGGGAGGAGCTTTGGCCTTGTATACTACTCGTACGTTGTCTATTAGTGCTATTGCCGTTGCCATGGTTCGAGTTACTCGAGTTGACAGACGTGGAAGAAGCAGAAGCTTCACCCCTCGCATATGGAGGCTGAAACGTTCCTCCAGGACGCCAATCACTTTCCTGACCTGGTGCCCGCCCAGAAGCGGGGTTCTGAGGCCGTCGATAAGGATGGAAGCCATCGTACTGCCCTCTGCCGGTATCAGCGGACGCTGTGCGTTGAGTATACCCCGGAGCATGATTTGAGTGATGCTGCTGTTGTTGGTGTGGCGGAGGGGTGCCACTAGGAAAGTGGTTAAATAATTGACCGGGGTTAAAATATTCTGCTGGAGATGCTGGAGCAGACGAGGAAGGAGATCGCTGAGGCGTTGGTGCGATGGGAGAGTGTTGTCCCATGTGAGCCTGAGCATTAAACATCATCTGCTGATACGCCCACTGGGCGAGTTGGGCGTTGGCAGCGGGATCAAAGTAAGGGGTCTGCGGTTGGTGGGGATGGAGAGGGTAAGGTTGGGTTGGGTGGTGTTGGTGCTGATTCTGGTAAAATGAGGGGTAAAAGGGTTGAGCAGATACGGCGGGAGTCCATGCCCCCGGGGACTGTTGTACGGGATATGGATAGGGTTGTTGTGATTGTTGAGAGGGCTGCTGAAGCGATTGTTGTGGATGGATGGGGGAAGGGTGATCATTGGCGGGAGAAGAACGCTGGCGAGGGATAGCTGAGTTTGATGGAACTTCCATAGTGTGATCGCGTGGAGGATGCCAGTCGGATGGAGCGAGAACGGCCATGGACTAGATACTATGCAGTAACTAGTAAAATTGATGTAACAACCTCGTTATGAGAGCGGAGAAATGAGGATCAAGGAGGCCAGCAACAGACAGCGGCTGGAGACACGACAAGGACCTGTGAATGGAAGAAAAAGAGCCTGTCCTGAGAGAATACAATAAGCGCTGGAGGATGGAGAAAAGTAGAATGCCTTACGGGGGGATATCGACCGGGAAAGAGAAAGAAACGGGTCAGAACAAAGATGGGCTGCCACGGTAGTCGTAAGAAAATGAGGACAAGAATAAGGTAGGCAAAAGATTAAATGGATTATTGGGGGTAATGAATACCGCGACGAGGAGGACGTAGGGGATTTGGACAACGATGCCCACGACGAGGAGGCGAATAAGACCACTGCCCACAGAGCAAGTGACTGGTTTTGCTGGGCCAGTTTCTAGTTTGACCGTTGCTGTTGCCTTGCCATATTTAACAAATACACCACAACACGCCTGCCCTTGAAGAATAACCCTCCAAGCATAATAACTATAGATATCGGATATGCACAGGTTCCCTATCAAAAATATTATCCCTGATGATTCACGACCAGCGCCTTTTTATTGAACGACGCCAAAACCATCTAGCTCGTCGTACTGCACGGTCGATACGAGACCACCCATACATATCAGAATAAACGCACCCTCACGCGCACCGGCCCCCTCCTTCCAGAAATACGACCGTATCTCCATCCCTATAATGGATCCTGAGGGCCTGACAGGCTTCTCATGGCACCCGCATCAGCGCAAACATGCCGCGGGCCCCCCAACTTGGCTTACTCAAACACCCATTTTGGTGTTACATCCTTGCTCCTGGTAAGCAACTCCATACTTTTCTCTCCCCGGCTTTCCTGCCTCACCGAAGCGGCGAAGCCTTGCTCTGATTGTCAATACCCCAGGCCTACCGTAGGAGTCCGGCCCCGAGTATCCCCTTAAGCCCTCCGCCAGACGAACGTAACACCAATTCCCCAGGTGTTGTGCTACTTGTCTGGCTCTCAGCCATCTCTCGCGAGAGTTACGCTCGCTCACATGGTCACGTCGCGATTCTCCTTATCGGAAATAAAGTACGTACCACACATATTGGCGCTCTCTCCGCAGCATTGTCCTCTTCCCTTCTTTAGATTATCGTGTCTTTTGGGTCGTCCGCTTTCTGTCTTGACTGCCCCCTTTAAGTTTGACGTGTGATTATTACACATGCTATTGCTTGGAATATACCTCTGCTGCGGATGCGGATGCGAACGCTGTACCTTGTTGTAAATACGGCTTCTTGATATCTTGTAAAGCATGTCAACGCATGACATACGAGAACGCAAACGCGCGCCCGCCGCCGACGTCGACGCCTCAGTTGGCGCTTATGTTACACCGTTCTATAGACAAATCAATTGACACGATAGGCTCAGTTCGCCGCGCCGATTCCCGCCCTCAAGGACAAGGACAAGGATCGACTTCGCAAGGAAGCAAGAGTACGTACTAGATCTTACAGCTTTCCACGAGAGCCGCATCTCCAAGCAAGATCCCAGCACCGGCGCCACTAGCATCTGCACATCACTGATTCACGATCTTGATCTCCAACTTGAGGCCCACAATTCATCCACGAATACTCGAACGCTTCCAGATCATATTTTACCATTGTGTAGGCCTTGCTCGAGCCAGGGGAACGCCGCACTGGCGTCTGTCACCATGGGATGGCCTCGACGGCGTATAGCCTTCATTCAAGAATTCGACCTATCTTCGAAGCTTGCCAAGGTGTTGCCGCAACATGACTCGGGAACACGTGCCCGCTCTTTGTTAAAGCTCGACGGCGTTCACCACCGTGACCGCGCTTCTTCTCCGAGTCTCCGTTTCATGATTTCTTACTCACCTCCCAAGAATGGCGTATGGACAGGTCGTGCCACGTCTCGGTTCACTAACCAAATATGTCCCTCTGCGCCTCGCCCCATGTTGGTCATAGAGTCCGCAATCTTTCGCCCTTCCTCACAGCCAGGGTCGTCATCTTGATCCCATTGGCATTCCCTTACAAGGATCTTTCCTCATTGACGGCCTTAAACTCGGAAACGAACAAGCGCTATCTCCGCATTTCTCATGCAAGAGGTATCTTCTCACCTCGCTAATAGTTGGCAAGTTAAAAGTGGCCAATGCAGTGTCTCTTGATTGATCGGCAGTAGCATTGACGCCGGATGGTTAAGTTAGTACGTTGTCAAGTCAAGCTTAGCGAGATGTGCTGATGACGGTTGGGTTCATTCCCCCGCCGTAGCGAGCATGTGATTTAATTAAGAAAAGTGACTGTGCACTGTGCACTGGGCTCAATGGGCTGCCCAAGAGTTTACCCGAGATTTCCCCGCCAGTCAGTGCGTTTTTCTTTCTCTTGGTTCGTCGTGATCAAGGCTTCAAAGTCAAGCACGTTAACTATAGGAGCTCTACCCTGAGCTGAGCTGTATGTACAGCATGGCGCGCCTCGTATCAGGCATGTTGTATGTGTTTCTGCTACATACTTCCGCTTGCTGACTGCTCATCCTGCCCCTTTCTCCAGACTAGTTTATCCGGGACTAGAGGTAAGCACTAAATATACATCTCATTACTAACTATCGGCTACATGATTTTCCATCCCATTCGTATAAATCGTGGGTGCTGTGGACTCGGTTGGCGCACCACTATTAACGGATTACGTCGAGGTCGATGTCTCTGCTTCACTGTGGTTCATGACGCTGGCGAGCCAGGATCTTGGTACGAGGTACTTCGTTCATTTCGGTTTCGGGCATGGAAGAAGTACTCTATTTCAAGAACGCCAAGATGCTCCAACTAGCGCGCAATCTTGATATGAACGTATTCAACAACCCCTGCTACTCTTTCGGTTGGGTTACGGGATATAGGGGACTGGTGATGCCGGGACTTGTCCGTGGATCAAAACCTCATCAATGCTCGCACCTACACCATAGTCCCAGGCCCGATGCGGGCTCAGATGTTCCTGGATGGGTCGCGATACCGTCATGAATAGAAGTAACCTTGCCAGAACCCTTCGGGAGCTAGAGCATGGGTCCCGTCAGTTCGGAAGAGCTCTCGCGTCGCTCCGTGGTGATCGCCCCCTACATTGCAAGAAGCACGCGAGCAGCTAGTTTCACTGGTCAGCTGTATTTGAAGCCTGCTGTTTGCTTTACCTTTCACTAACATCGCCATTTGTACGAGCAATTGGACTCTTCTATAATGCGTTTGCTCAATGCCGACACCCCCGATACGCTGTATACCGTCGGTCTATTGCTTAGCACTTATTCTTGGTGCCCACTGGCGGATTTGGAGGGCTCCGCACTTATATAGGTCGCTCCACTCTACATCACAACATGGTCTCTAAGCAGCTTGACTGGATCAATCAAAGGCGTCACATCGTCCGTATCGACAATATCAATGCACAAACGAAAACTCATGCCTTCGCGACATCTAGACCCTGATGTAAACATTGACCACACAAGTGGCCACGTCTATTTCTTCCACAGTCAACGCTTCTCTTAGTCATGTACATGCAGGACTTCCAACAAGAACAAGGCACCTTGAGGATTCAGCGACCAGCAATAACGCCCCTTTTCCGGCTATTTACGTTAACCGGGGCTAAGGCTCATCTGATAGGCAGGCGTCCAGTCCCATCGGAGCCAGCCTGAGCATCTTCGCAAGGCTCGGCGGATATACGAGCTGCTTGCAAGAATTCCGTGCGTTATAACATGTCTGCTAGTCACACGTCTAGCCGCTCATAACGGTCTCCAAGTCATTACGAAGCGTGCAGAGACAACGTGCGCCTCTTTTGGTCGTGGCCCAAGCCTTGCCAATCGATTGGATCCCGCTCATTGGTCTCTGGTGACGAACGGCGGAATTGGCGCGGACCACGGTACCATGTGCATCGTGCTGCTAGTCCGCGAAGCATCCCTCTTTCCTTCAATCTTATTTTTTTTCTTTCTTTCTTGAAGACTGCCTTGCGGAGTCCAGGACGGGGCGTTTTGAACCGTTACTAGTTGCTCATGGATGTGGCCAAATTAACTGTATTCCTACTTCTACTAGCACGCCATGCTGTCAATTCGCGCGACACTTGTCGCCTATAATCGATGCCAACGGGTGACGTCACTGATTACCTTGCGTGGTCGTGCCGACTTCCGTGCTGACCTCGTCGTCTACCTCCCAGCGGTTTCAGTCGACGTATACCGGGAAGAGTGTTATCTAACAGCGGGTCACTAGGGGCTGCCAGATGGGCCAACAAGGCCTGTTACTGCCTTCTCGGGGGCTTTGGCGCTGTCATCCCAGAAGCGTGGTAAGGTATGGCGAGTAGAGCACGTAGAAGCTTTATGCCATTGCCAAGATGTGCTTACGGAAGGTCACCCGAATCAGCCGTCGGCCAGAGGTCTACCAAGACCCCGTCAAACCCTAGGCTGAGCAGTATAGACGGTCGTTCTGGTCAAACCCAGTTCACAAGGAAGGATAAACATGATGCATGATGTGCCGATGCATCTAACTGCGCCATCCCAAAGCGTACTTGTGCGCAGCCCGACACCTATGTAATACATGACTTGCTGTGGTCCAGAGAACGTGACGAAATAAAAAAAATATGGATATGCGGAATGTATGCGACGGTGGATTATGCAGATGATATACTTGTGGGAGAACATGATGAATCGTGAATGGCACCATAGTAGTGGTGTGCTCTCCTAGTATGGAAGAATTTACTTCCGTTCCATCAGAAGACGGTTCAACACTCCACCGGATACATGAGGGCTCACCCGAGAAGAAGACGTCTGGACGGTTTGGTCTAATCGCCCGCTGCCGGGCTGCGACGTCGAGGGAATATACGCAGACGAGTTGGGACAGTCTGATCGTCCACAATCTTTCTTGTCGTGGAGGGTAACACGCCCGAGGTTAGGGCCCATCGTATTGTCTACGGCTCTGACCCACTTGCATTGGTCGACAAGAACGCCTGAATGACCGCTGCCTATGCCCATTGTGATGTGAACGTGCACTGCCAGAGCTGTAAAAAATGAAAGAGATATATCGGTCAGCAATCCGGTTATTAGGGGGCCCGCGGGAATGTCACTGACTCACCAGATGCATGGAGTTGCAATTCAAAAGAAATGTGAGAGCATGAGATGCGATACTCCTTGGCCCTTTAAAGGTTACACCCAAACACCTGCGAATGATCGGGAAGAGGCTAGATCGGGAGGCGGATCGGGGAGTACTTTGATTGCAGAAACTGTTCCCACAGGTAATTCAATACTCCACTGCGCCAATTAGTAAGCTTGGTATCAGTGCAATGGCTCAGCAGGTCGCGGCCAACAACTTTGCGGTCGGCGGCACTTACGCAGTAACTGCAGACCATTGGTCGTCGAGAGTTCGTCCGAGCCTATCGAAAGTTTAGCATGATTCAGCTGGACACGTTACAGACTTTGGTTTGACAAATTCGGAATGGGGTTCCTAGGAATAGTCCCTTGGAAACGATCACCGGTTAACCACAGAGACCAGAGAAGTTTAGTCAGGGGCCTGAGACAGGGTCCTGGTGCCACAGTGAGTCCAGACCAAAGTTTAAGATTCAGTGTGAACATAATGGGTGGGCGCAACGCACGCTGCCATCAGAGCTCCTAAGCGAGGGCAACCCCGAGGACTATAGAAACTGGCTGCGAACTGCGGCGGCGGCAATCATAGACGACTTGGATGATTGGCTCGGCGTGGTGATGATCTGGCACGCCGCTACCATAATATTACATCCTGTGCCGTGCCATCCGCAGCTCGAGCCTCGAGGTAAACATTTGGTGTAACGATGGCCATGCTTTCCAATAACATCCCAGCGTGACCGCCAAACCTCGCGAGTAGGAATGTGAGGACGATGACGGTCGCCCAGAAATGGCGAGAAGTTCGAAGGACAGGGCGCGGTACTTATGTACTGGTCAGTGGTTACCAGAGTCTAGTTGTTCGAGTCTTTGTCGTATCGGATTTACTACATGAACTAGTTCCGGCTTCCGACTCCGGGATCTTTGCCTACCAACTTTACACACCTTTTTCAGGGCCTAGAATACATTTCAGAATAGAATTGAAGAATGTTATATTATATATTGCCTTATATGTGGGTGAGAAATATCATGTCCAAGTGTTCAACACAATAACTAATAAAATATTATATTATGTGGAAGATTTAAGGCCCTGAAAACATTGACACAGCAGGGACTTCAACATTTCGAGGGCATTTACAGATTATATAGAATATAAATTTTCATTGTTTCACATTTTAGGACGTCACAAAATACCATATCTTTAGCTCACTCAGAATCTTTCATATGGTATAATATTGTCTAAGTTATTGTGCTGAGTACTTAAATATGAATATTTCTCACGCACATATAAGAGTATATATAATATAATACTTTACAATTCAACTCTGAAATGTATTCTAAGCCCTGAAAAAAATTGAAATTCCTGGTGTGTTATCACCGTTCAACGTTCAGCGAACAGGGCAACAAATGTCGAAACGCAAGCAGGATCACGATATGGACGTCGATGGTAACAGCTCGGATGTTGAAGAAGTATGCTTTCCCCACCCCTTATTTCCATCGCCACATTGTCCACGCCTCCACTGATCCCACCAGTAGGCCCCCGCCCTCGTCGATGTCAACTTTGACTTCTACAATTTCAACCCCGACAACGACTATCACGCCATAAACCGACTCCTGATCCAGCTCTTTGGTCACGATGCCGAAAGCTTGCAAACAGGGCCGCTCACGGATGTGATATCCAAGGCCGCTCAGGAGAACGGGGTAGGAAGCACGATTAAAACAGATGAAGAGGAAGGATCGGATCCATACGCGTTTCTGACTGTCATTAGCTGCCATGTGTGTCATACTTTCTTGCTGTTCTGGAATTCGGAAGGCTGATACGTTACGTTGTCGTAGAATACCCCAGGGCTGAAAGTCCTAATCGACTACGTGCTATCGAAGACGGAGGCCGATCAGGGGTTTCATAGTACCCTGCAGTCGCTCCTACAAGATCACCCTAAATATCACGTTGGGTTCGTCCTCGGTGAACGTCTCATCAACATGCCAGTGCAGGTCATACCTCCGATGTACAAGATGCTGTTGGAGGAGATTGACGAAGCCATCGAGGACGTGCGTTTTTCATTCTGCTTACACCGGCAGGCGATCTGATGCCTTGGATTGTGGTTTCCTGTCATGTCTAGGGAGAACCATACAAGTTCACGCATTACCTGTTCATCTCACGCGTGTACCGCTTGACGCCAGCGGAGGAGGAAGCTTTTGCTATTGCTCAGCGAAACTCGAAACGGTACAAGTCTGTGGGGAATTCACAGATAGGCCGGAGTAAAGATGGTGTGTATGGGTTCCATCCGGAGGATGAAGAAATCATGCAGGTTAGTTGTACATATTCCATCGCGGTGATGCGTTTACACGACTGGAGAGACGCATCTGTGATACTGGTACTGATGATCGATGGGTATAGCACGCGACACATGCGGTGACATATTCATTTACAAACGCGCCGCCACGCGACGCGGAGAGTGTGGGGTTGGATCTAGCGGGTCGGGTGATGTTGGTCCCTGCGGAGAAATTGAAGGCATTGGCAGAGAGGATAGAGGAGACGTATGCGGTATCGGAGCCGAGCAAAGGAGCATGAGACGTGGTGATAGTAGGTTCCGGTTTCTGGATCAGGGAATCTGGTGAAAAGCACACGGAGAAGAATTGCGTGAATGTGATAATCTCGTAGTAGATTTGAGTAATGAGAAGGGCGAAAAAACCCATGGGGAGAACACGTTGTCTACATCTTCGAGTTAATGAAATCACACATTGAACACTGAATGAAACATTGACCGAGACGACTCGGACCCGATCCACGAGCAGGTTCAAGTTCAGAACAGCGTAGAGTGCTCCGAGTAAGTGCAGACACGAGCAATGTGCACAGCATTTAATAATCTTCGGCAAACGCCATCTGGCGGGTGGAGGGCAATACACACTGTCCAGCTGCCAGCAACACCGCTGACAGTGGAAACACTCAACAGCCGTCGCACAACAATTGCAACCATCCCCTCGCTCGTGACACACGATGGCGACGACGACCGTAGCAACAACCGTCGTCGAAGAGGGCAAGCTCCTCAGCGAGTCTTTGGCCACTGTCAAGATACAAGTCGGTCAGATGAAGAGGCATTTGGTACGTCCGCAGTCCCTGTTCCTGCCTGCGGATTCCGGAGGGGCAGCTACTTTTGGTGTTGGCACTGATGATTGTGCATTGATATTGGCAGGATAGTGACGATATCATGGACGCGCTGAAAAGCGCTAGTCTCATGCTCGCCGAACTGCGCACCTCTTCACTCTCCCCAAAGCAGTATTACGAACTCTGTGCGTGTGTCCCTCTTAGCACTCCCTCATATCTGCTATCTTCCTCTTCCTCACCCCCATTCACCTCAGACATGGCCGTTTTCGACGCCCTACGTCACCTTTCCAACTATCTCTACGACGCGCACACCCAATCTCGACACCACCTCGCAGACCTTTACGAACTCGTACAATACGCAGGAAACATCGTTCCCCGTCTCTATCTCATGATCACAGTCGGCTCAGTCTTCATGTCCATACCTGACGCTCCCGTTAAGGAAGTCATGAAGGACATGATGGAGATGAGTAGGGGTGTGCTGAACCCCATCCGAGGACTATTCTTGAGACATTATCTGAGCGGCCAGACCAGGGATCATTTACCTCTCGGTGCTGACAATGGGTGAGTAGAGCCTGGTCTGTTGGCGGTTGGATTTGATGTGTCGGTTGTTGATATTGGGGGTTTGAAACAGGCCTCAAGGAAATTTGCAAGACTCCATCTCCTTTGTTCTCACCAATTTCATCGAAATGAACAAACTCTGGGTACGTCTCCAACATCAAGGTCACTCGCGCGACCGCGAGAAACGCGAGATGGAACGTCGTGACCTCCGTATACTCGTCGGCACCAACCTCGTCAGGCTCTCTCAGCTCGATGGTGTCGATCTGGACATGTATCAGAAGAGCATACTGCCGGCTATATTGGAGCAGATCGTCAATTGTAAAGATGTGATCGCCCAGGAGTATTTGATGGAGGTTGTCATTCAGGTGAGTGTCAAGTCTTGTTGTCACTCGAGCGGGGTGCTCAACTGCTAGCGTTTCTGCCCCTTTCACTGGGCACAGGTTTTTACGGACGAATTTCATCTACACACCCTCGGTCCCTTCCTATCCGCCACAGCCCAACTTCACCCCAAAGTAAACATCAAATTGATCGTCATAGCGCTCATTGACAGACTCGCTGCCTATGCTGCTCGTGAAGCCGAGAGTGAAGATCCAGATGAGACAAAGAAGCAGGAAGAAGCTGCGGCCAAGAGACTGGCGGAGAAAGTCAAGCTGGCGAGGGAGAGGGTCAATTATCCCCATCACGACTCGGAGAAGGTGGATGGAGAGGATGCATGGGGAAGTGCGGTGGCAGAGACGCAAAAGAATATGGGAGCTGTGACCGTCAATGGGGAGGGGGTGAATGGGGGGGTATCCTCGGAAGAAGAGAAAGCGAAAGAGAAAGAGGGGTCGCCCGTAAGAAAGTTCCGTGGTGTACCAGAGAACGTACAGCTGTTCGAGGTCTTTTGGCAGCAAGTCGTCGAGCTTATCAAGGTGTGTCAACAACATGACGGCGAGTGCAGCTTGGGACAAGATTCTAACCTGGGATTGTAGGCACGACCAGATTTGTCAATACAAGATATCACGGCGCTCCTTGTCTCGCTCACCAATCTTTCACTGAGCTGTTATCCAGATAGACTCGAATACGTGGATCAAATCCTGGGATTTGCACACGACAAGATCAAAGAGTTTGCAGATAGGTATGTTTCCGTTCTCTTCAGGCAGCCAGTTCACTCGCCAAACCCAACCTTTCGGACAGCCCCGACCTCCACGCCCCACAAACAGGCGCTAACCTTGCAGCCCTCCTCGTAGCCCCAATTAATTCGTACCAATCCGTCCTCACCCTCCTGGCCATCCCTCGCTATGTTCCTCTCCTCACCCAACAGCTTTTCTCAACGCGGCGCTCCATTGCGCACAGCGTCGTTTCCAGTGTGCTGAAAAACGAAACGATCATCGAGACTCCCGGAGATGTAGATGGGGTGTTGGATTTGTGTCATGTATTGATCAAAGATCAGACTGACGCTGTTGGCAGCACGGGAGCGAAAGAGGTGAAGGATATAAGAAGGCAGGGTCCCCACTCTGTGGAGAGGGAGGATTTGGCAGAGGAGCAGGGGTGGGTGGCAAGGATGGTGCATCTATTTAGGGCTGATTCGTTGGACGTGCAATTTGAGGTGAGTTTCATGGGTTTGGTTGGCACTTGTGGGGCACTGATTCGTCTGGGCGACATTGTAGTTGCTGCAAACAGCGCGGAAACATTTCGAGGCAGGAGGCGAGCGCATGCGATACACCTTCCCCGCACTTATCACATCAAGTATTAAACTCTGTCGGCGGTATAAGAACCGTGAACACATGGTATGTGTTTTTCTCATTTTCCCTTTTGAACGCATGGTGTTCTGATGGTAATCCAGGAGGATGAGTGGCAATCCAAAGTAACCACCATCCTCAAATTCGTCCGTGAATGCACCTCCATCCTAGCCACCCAAGTGGACTCCCCATCCCTCGCCCTCCGTCTGTTCCTCCTCGCCGCCCAAATAGCATCCGAGTGTGGGTCAGGCTTCGAAGACCTGGCTTACGACTTCTACGTCCAAGCATTCTCTGTCTATGAAGACTCGATCTCAGAAAGTCGGGCTCAGTTGGCTGCGATAACACTGATTATCGGGACGTTACAGGGAGCTCGGGTGTTCGAGGTGGATGGATACGATACCTTGATCACCAAGGCTGCGTTGCATGGAGCGAAACTGCTGAAGAAGCCGCATCAGGCCCTGGCGGTGCACGCTGCAAGTCATCTGTGGTGGCAGGAGCCGGTTGTCGAGGAGGGCGAGGGTGAGGCAGAGAATGGCAAGGAAGAGGGAGGTGGAGAAGAGAAGGAAGAGGGTGAGGGTGCTAAAGCCGTGAGTATTATCGTAACCTTTCTCTGTGATTTGTGGGTATAGAACTAACCTTTTGTCTTGATGTAGTACCCACACCAGGATGGCAAGCGCGTGCTTGAATGTTTGCAGAAATCACTCCGTATCGCTAACTCTGCGACAGAAGAAATCGTTACTGTTCAGCTATATTGTGACACTCTGGAACAATATCTGTACTACTTTGACCGCAAGGCACCTGCTGTGCGTAGTTTTTGACCTTTTTTTTCGTTTCAGCTATGGGTTGGTTCTAATGCATGTACACGCATTGTAGATCGCCCCGAAATTTATAGTCTCCCTTGTGGAGCTCATCGTGTCGTCCATCGACACCATCTCCTCGCCCGCCTCTTCATCCTCCTACCTCCACCCTTCGCAGAGAATAGAAGGAGTTGCGTCGCCTGACATGATACAGCGCCATTTCCGGAATACTCTTCAATACATCCACTCCAAGAAGACATCTGATAGGCCGGGGCGATACGACGAGGTGGATGTCGTAGGTGCCTTCCTCAAGATGGGTATCACGCGGTAGCGAAGGCGTGGCGGGGCGTGGTTCCAGTCGGAGCAGGGTGTGCTGCGAAGGGGAATGACGCCGGATGGGAACCGGTGATGGTAGACGTTGCTGGGTGGTAACGCCTTTCCCAAACGTTCTTGGCTAATGTTGTTGTTCTAGCTAGACGTCTGCTTGTAACTTTGGTGCATCTATTAGTTGTGCATCGAGTCCGTGTCCTTATTTTTCCCGCTTATATCTCATACCCTCTTCTTTTTCTGCGTGTTTGTTTGCGATGTCGGAGTTGTGGTACCAAATGCGTGCATGGCATCACAGCGTTCATGTTCGTGGCTACACACCACTATCACAGAATCCAGCCGTATCAATAGATCGAAAACACTTGGACAAGTCTATGCAAGTACCATAATAAAAATTATTATTATTATACAGGAATACCCAAGCTTAGTAGGTCAAACTGGCTTGGGATTTGCTATCATCATTGCTCCCAGCTCCAACAAGGGAGCCTGATTACTAAGAAGCTGTGATATTGAACTCCAGCCATTGTCAACCAACAGCTAATCATGTACACACCCTCACAGAAAGAACCAAAAAATTGTACTATTGCTCGCATAATACATACTGTAACTACTATGGGTACGTTGGGCTGAGTGGGCCATTCTGTATGTGGTACCACAATGCATTTTGGGCACGGGTGAATAACAGGTTTCAGCCAAAGGGGTGTGGTGCGCTTCAGGCACTGCACGTCTCGGGCATGAATGTTTTGAGCGGAGGCGACACATTTTGAACGCGGACGACACACTTCGAGCAGGGTCGGACATGCTTCCAGTGTGGGTGATACATTTCGGGCACGCTTTGGGTATGCATAATGTGTTTCAGTGGTTCGGGTGCGGACGGTGCATTTCGGGCACGGGCGATGTGCTTGGGGCACAGGTGATGCGTCCCGGGTGTGCGTGAGGTGTTTCGGGGTTCGAACAGTCCGTTTCGGCAGCGGTTGGACACATCGGTTGTAGGCGAGGCGCTTCCGGCGCGGGTGGCAGGGGCGATGTACTCCGAGCTCGCGTGAGCCGTTTTGAGCCTCGGGTAGCCACCCTCGATGGTCTATGAATCAATTGCGACTTGCCCGCGCTGCTGAGCCGCTGGTGGAACTTGAGACTCGTCAGTGTGTTCGCCTTGCTTGCAGAATTTGGGGGAAGAAAATAAAACTGGTTGGTGTGTCCCTTCAAGGTCCGGAGGCTGGCCAAGTACTGGTTTCAAGAACTGCCAGGATATCGATTTCAAGCTGCGCACGGCACATGCCTTTTATTACCCTGACGCTAACTCCAGGTCACCCTGGGTCACCGCTTCACAAGGCTTGGGGGGACCTCCAACTTCCCCCCCAAGAGCGTGAATTTGTACACTCCCGTGCATCGGGTGACTGGTCAGTGCTTGATAAGTGTTGTTCGCATTTAGTCGTCAGTTTCCAATGTCTGGCCTCTGACCTGATACTTGTAATGGGTGACAGCACTATCGTGAATGCTATCGCGTTCGACACCGACAGAGTAATACTCATGTCGATCGACATGTTGTTCCTCCTGTGTCAGGCGATAACGCTCAAAACGTCTTGATGGGACGCAACAGGTTCAACCCGCCCGCCCGTATGGCCTTCGGCTAAATGGCCACAGGCTCGGAAATCCCGGAAGGACCTTGACCGAGCTCTCGGGTCATCTTCGTGTCTCCGCTTTATCACTACCCCACGCTGAATCTGGGCTTTCCCTTTGTTTCAATTCAACCTAATAGAACAGACGCACGACTATAACCCAGGACGCGACGATGTCATTGCATGTGCCAGTGAGACGAGGTCACGTCTACTGGCGCCCCAGGTACATCTCAGGCTCGACCCGGACACCGTGTAGGCTCTTCTCCACCTCCCCATCCTCGCCCCGACCTCGCTCCCGATGCCCCATCCGTACAACCCTCTTCCTAACGTCCACCCTCTCCCTGGGTGCACTTACCATCGGTCTATACACCGATGCAAAGACCTGTCCCTCACCTCCTTTCAAGCTCGCTAACTCCGGTTCCGAAACCGGAACCTCATCGTCATTACTGACGCTCCTCCGGACTTACTTTGTATACGGACTCATCTCCGTCCCGGCCCTCGTTGACCACGCACAGGATATGTTGGACGTCTTGTTGAAGGTCCCACTACTTGGGGGTGTTGCAGAGACGATCGTGAGGCGAACTTTCTTCCAGCATGTGAGTAGGTTGTCGTGTTGTGCTAACGGTGACTGACCTCAATCCACCATCCCGTAGTTCGTAGGAGGTGAAACACTACATGACGCGTATCCTCTTTTCGCTGAATTGCGGGATGAGAATAAGGGAGTCCTGTTGGTGTATAGCGTAGAGGTGGACGAGAATGAAGCTACCGGTGCAGAACATCATGGGCAAACAAACGGCAAGGCCTCGGGAAAGCCTGTACACAAACGCATTGTCGACGAGATCATCAAGAGCATTGAGGTTGCTGCTGGTTTTGAGGACGGGCTAAACAACGGTGCTGAGGGAGTGGTGGGAAGACCGACGTGCGTTGCTGTGAAACTCGTAAGTGTCTGCATGTAATGCATTTGAACTTGCGTGGTCGTATTGATTGTGATGCGGACGAGGATAGACTGCGCTCCTCCCCAATGTGCAAGCATTGTATAACTTCTCGTTACATCTCACGCAAACACGACCTGCACTGAGTCCTCCGGTTCTATTCCCTGGCACACCCGCGTCCTCCGACCTGGCCGTTCTCGATACGCGAAACCTAAAGGGATTGCCCCTGACGGCAGATGATGTGACAGATCTCAGGGATTTATATGATGATCTGAACAAGATATGCACGCGTGCTAAGGAAAGAAGGGTCAAAGTGGTCCTTGACGCTGAGTACAGGTGCATCAACCCATATTCCTTGAGTACTACCTGCTGACATCGTGCTATGCCTAGTTGGTATCAGCCAGCCATAGACGCGTTTGGACACGCCTTGATGGAGAAGTATAACAAACTGCCCGAGGAGCTGAGTTGGTTGACCCGGTGGATACTTAGAACAAATCCAGCTGAGGGGATGCCAGTCCAGCCACTGGTATATGTGACGTATCAAGCTTATTTAAGGAGGTTAGTTTTCTTTTCTCGACCTCGGTATCCGCGGTGTGCTTCCTCGCGAAGTCTCCCATCACTCGATCGATTGAAGGGACCGGCTGACTAGGTCACCCCTTCAGAACTGCGGGACACCTCGCTCGATCCCTCACACTTGCCCGAGAAAACGGCTACGCACTCGGAGTTAAACTCGTGAGGGGCGCATACCATCCTTACGAACTCGCCGCACATACCTCTGCGTCTTTGTCATCTGCAGATGCCCACACACACGGACCCATCTCGATATCACCCGACCCGTACCCCCCGGTACATCCTTCGAAACCAGAAACGGACGCGTGCTATAACGAATGTGCCGCGATGCTCGTCCGCGCTGTCGCAGACGACTTGGCCTCCCCTACATCACCTTCTCGTGCACCGCGCGTGGGCGTTCTCTTTGGCACGCATAATTGGCTTTCGTGCGAGTTGGTGCTTGAGGAGTTGGTCAAGAATGACTTAGTTCGAGAGGACTCGGGTGAGCGGAAGGGAACGTTGATCGTCCCTCCCGAAGTTGCAGAGCGGATCACGTTCAGCCAACTATACGGTACGTCCTTGTCTCCCGCCTGTCACCTCTTCTATCCGCAGTTCGCCGGACCTTCATCTTATCTCTTGCTCGCTCTTCCTTTTCTGGTGACCTAGGCATGTCTGACTCGCTCTCAAATTACCTTGCTGGACGTACGAAGAGTTCGGCGCCGTGCGTGATCAAGTACATGCCCTACGGCGCGCTCAGGGAGGTGGGTTATCACGTCATGTCTTGGTGTTATTGTTATAGCGCCGTTTCATTGGTGCTGTACCGCTGACTTCAAAGTACCGCCCCCCTGTTGACCTTGTAGGTGATGCCGTACCTCTCACGCCGTGCTATCGAGAATAAATCTGTCCTTGGCGATGGCGGTGCGATCAGGGAGAGGAAAGAAGCCGCGAGGGAGATTTGGATGCGGGTATTTGGTGGTGTGGGACTTAAGATTTAAGATCATTTAAGCGGTAACGGGAACGGGACGATCGTGTTTGGGTGTCGACAAGTGGGCCGGTTTCAATCATGCTTGATAGTAATTGGTGGGTTCTGGTGATCTCTGGGTATATTTTACATACAATTTATTATGACGAGTGAGATGAACAGAGGCAATGGGTTTGTGACCAAGGGCGCATGAACGTTGGAACACGACAACATGGGGCGCGTTTGTGATCTTATCCAGCGAAACAAAGACGTACGATGGAGCGATAAGCCCAACATTAACGCACAACAATGATGAAAAAGGGGGTTAGTAACACGACATCCACGACGGGATGAAAAGAAAAGATCGAGCGAGGCCCGGACGACTAGAGGAACCCTCCATATCAAACTGTCTTGGGACTCACAAACCCACACCGCCAAACACCCTCTTCCAAATCGATCTCGCAGCTTCTTTCCTCTCCCTCACCGCACCGCCATCGCCGAGCACGGATTTATTCTCGATAGCGCGGCGAGAGAGGTACGGCATGACCTAGCGCGATATCAAATGATGGTGAGTTTTTAGGTTCTGGTATTATGAGGAAGCGGTGCAGGTGATGCGATACGCACCTCCACGAGTGCTCCATAGGGAACATACTTGATAACACAGGGGATGGTGCTCTTTATGCGCCCGACGAGATAATCCGTGAGTGAGTCTGACATGCCTGTGGTCGTTAAAGGAGAGGATGGACGAAAGGAAAGAAGGAAATAAAAAGGGCTCTGTAAGGTTGGCGCCCTAGAGGCTGAACAACCGATGCGCACCGTATAGCTGCCCAAAGGTGAACCTCTCTGCAACTTCCGAAGGAAGGAGTAGAGTGCCCTTGCGTTCACCATCGGCGGTCGTGCCTTCGCGGGCCAACTGATTCTTGACCAACTCCCCAAGGATTAACTCGGACGAAACCCAGTTATGAGTGCCGAAGAGGACACCTATACGTGGTGCGCGAGGAGACGGGGGAGACACAGCAGGCGATCCAGAAGCACGCAAATCATCGGCGATAGCGCGTACTAGGACTTTCGCGCACTCGTTGTAGCATGCGTCTGTGTTTGGTTTCGAGAGATGGACAGGTGGGTACTGCTCAGGTGATATTGAGATAGATGCGGCTGTGTTGGAAGCTTTGGACGAGATGGCTGTGGTAGGGTGTGCAGCGAGTTCGTGGGGGTGGTATGCGCCTCTGACGAGTTTGACGCCGAGGGCATAGTTTTTCTGTCGTGCGAGTGTGAGTGAGCGGGCGAGGTGTGTGGGTGTTCTGGTATCAATTTGGTTAGTTAATCAACGGGCTGACTGAAGGAAGGAATTCGAAGTTGGGTCTTTCGCAACTTGAAGCACGACAACTTGGATGGTACAAGGGTGCTGAAGAACTGACCTTCTCAAATATGCTTGATACGTTACATATACCAATGGTTGCACTTCCACCCCTTTATTAAATCGTTCCATCAAGGCGTGTCCGAACGCGTCAATCGCGGGTTGGTACCAACTACACGAAAAGTTAGTAGCCAGCACTTTGTTATAGGATAATATTATGGCCCGGCGAACCTATACTCAGCGTCAAGAACCACTCTCACCCTTCTCTCCTTTGCACGTGTACATATCCTATTCAGATCATCGTATAGCTCTATCAGATCTTCCACGTCCTGCGTGGTCAGCGGAGATCCCTCTGGAATACGAGGATCGAGAACTGCGAGGTCAGAGGACTCAGGTGTGCCAGGGAATGGAACATGTGGATTTAATCCAGGTCGCGTCCGCACCAGGTGAAGAGATAGATTGCGTAACGCATTGGCGTTCGCGACGAGTGCCGTCTATCCTTGCACCGATCGGTATACTTGCGAGGCTGACATACACTGCGGTGATTCAATGGCTACTCACGAGTTTCACAGCAACCCACGTCCGTCTACCCTCTACCCCGGGTATACCAATCCCGTCCTCGAAATCGGCAGCTACGTCGATACTCTGGACCAATTTGGCGACGATACGTTTGTGGGCGAGTTGCCCCTCGCTCTTCCTCGCACCGAAGTTCTGTGTGGGATGATCATGGTGTTTAACACCGGCAGCTTGACCTTCATCTACTTCAACGCTGTATGCGAGAAGGACGCCCTTGTTCTCACCCCGGAGACGAGAGAGAAGAGGCCGAGCTCCATGAGCTGTGTCGCTTCCTACAAACTGTACAGGGTTGTGTTATCCAGTTGCCGGCTTGCACGCGGAAGTGAGAAAGACCCACATGATCAAAGAATGTCCGCCTTACGATGGCCTCTACGATACCACCCAGGAGGGGAGCTTTCACCAGGACATCAAATATCTCTGGTGCGTTGTCTACGAGTGTATCGATGGAGATGAGCCCATATACGAAGTAAGTGCGGAAGAGTGTTAGAAGGGGTGGTGGGGTGTTGCTACTGGTGTTGAATGACGTGATCGAGATGGTCTCAGAATTGGGATTGGTGAAGGGAGATGAGGGGCAGGTCTTCGCATCTGTGTATAGACCGAGGGTGAGTGCACCAAGCGAGAGGGTGGATGTCAGGAGAAGAGTTGTGCGAATGGGATGCAGGGGGCGGGATCGAGGTGGGGGCGGAGACGGAGAAATAGTGGGAGTGGAGAGTCGCCGTCGTGCGGAGCTAGGGAGGCGAATGGAAGGTGGTCGCCTTATCATATGCATCGTCGCCCTCGAAACGGTGTGATGAATTGTACTGTGGTTTTTTATCCTTGGCAGAATATCAGTGTATGCTGGGGTGAACTCGAGAGTCACGTTGAGATGACTGAGGATAAGGACAAGGGGCGAACCTTATTGTTTGAACCTCTCAAACACCCAATCCTCGCAAGAATTACAAACACTCGCTGACTTAGCGAAGTGAATGAACGCGTGCGTGCATCAGCCTGATGTACATCATCAGAAACCTTACATCTAGGCACCTAGGCCAAGGGCATTGGTTAACACTCGGTGGTGTATGTGACCACGCCAGGTCGATGGGATAACAGGGGAACGCGATACATCCACGTACCGCGAGTTCGAGGTACACTTTACGAGTTGGTGAGGCCGGAATAATGCCTCCCTCATATGTCTGACGGGCTAACGATTTTGGGTGTTATTCTGGACAGACATGTCACGTACAACGTGTCATGTCCTGGGGGTGGTACTACCCTACAGCGGCGTTAAACCACGTAGCGTGACCGGGAAATATACTATGCTTATACGAGTATTGCCTTTCCATCTGAGATCCTGAGTTTGAACAACTTCTCCTTGACAGATGGCCTTGTAAGTGTGAACCAATGCTTAGCAGCTGAAGCTGTGAGTTGAGGGGTACTTTGATCGTGCCCATCGAATGCCTTGCTTCCGGGGTGGTATAAGATGTTGCTGATGGGAGTGTGGGTGTGCAGGTGGTATGTGGGGTGGAACTTGGTGAAGGAGGGTGACAAGTTGTCATCTTCGTCATGGCATCATCAGAAATGATGCTTTCCTAGACCATAGCGCGAGTGAGCAACGATCAAGTCTGAGAAGTATTGGACTTACTCTAGACAAAGGTAAATACACGCGGAGCGAAAGAAAGGCGAGATCTCCGAGGGATTCCGAAGAATCAAGCGAACCATACCTACTGTTCATTCCTTTCTTGCCGATGTCAAGCACCTCGTTGATGTAGAAGCGTGTGGAGCTGCGAACGATTAGGAATGAGTGTCGCTGGACTGGAAAGAGTTTCGGCACATTCTTTGTTTCCAAGTTGGGTAGTTCTGGGTGGAGGTTCAATCCATGACGCAAACAGATGACAGATGATGGTGTGAGGTTTGTGCGATAACTCTTGCGGCATTCTGCCAGCATAGTTCCCTTACCTTTTCACCCGCACAAACTCGCTGTCGAGCGCTTGTGCTATTCGAACACGGTGGGTTGAAGCTTCTTCTTGAACCATCACTTTTGATTCCTTGTCGACACCGCTGATTGTCCAATTGACAGCCGAAAACCTCGGGTCTATATTGACCACCCTCACCTAGCGCACTGTAGCCTTTGATTGGTGAAGGAGCCTTGACTTCAACATGAGGGCAACTGAGGCCTTGTGGTTCTCGTCCAGGATTGCACCTTTAGCAACCGTGATCGCCGCAGGCACTACATCCGGCGGGCCCAAGGGACGAACTGGGAGAACAGTGCTTGATGTAGGATCCTCAGGACTTATGGATCCTTGTGTAGACTTCTTCGTGGACTTGCATTTTGACGCGCCCAACGTGACGAGAGAAAGAGAACACCCTGGGCCACCTCCCGATACGCCACCTCAACTATGGCGTTCAGGTCTTGTGGTGTGATGCGTACACAAAGCTTGGCCAATTGTGTAGCCGTGAGTGAACACCAATGTCAGCCCAGGTCAGAACCCAATGTAGTGGGGTACCACCACAGAGGTTTGAGGGACCGCACTGGACAAAATGTTTTCTCCTGTTTTGAGCTTAGATTTTGGCTTTGGCTTTGACTTCGTTCTGCGGTGGCTTGCACACGGCTTTGCCCAGCCTGTTTTGAGCTTAAGTTTGACCGTACTGGACTTTTTTTTGAAATATTTTCCGTCTTTCAAACTTTTGAACTAGATTTATCCAGTAAGCTCAATGTTTTGCATTTAACTTTGACCTGTCATTTTCCGTGTCAGATAATGACCCAGTGAGCTAAATGTATAATGTTTTGCCTTGACGCATTTGACTTCAACCTATCGCTTGAGCCAGTAGACTTGCGCTTTGGTTTAAGCTTCGGCTTTTCCCGGTTGATTTCGCCACCGTTTCCGAATTTAGCGATTACTAATCCCAACCAACCACGCTGGTCTATAGTACCACCTCAGCGCTGAGCGCTCTCAGCATCCAGTACTAGCAGTACCACTCAGCGCATGGCGCGCAGTGCTGTGCATTTTATTGTAAGTACTGGAAACGTGGTGACGTAGTGGACAACTAATGAACAGGAACACTAGAGATTCGATCATAGGCAGATCTTCAGGTACTACATGCATGTAATGATTCACTGTGTTCAATGCAACTGTTGTTATCTTCCTACGTGTCGTGCATTCCCCCACAGGTGTCTGTACCATGGAACAGCCTGTGCATCCAGTCCCTTCCCCATTACTGACCATTCGAGCTGCCTATATAGAACTTGGCCGCCGAGTTACAGTTGCACTGCGCACACAGCTTGGAGACAATGCGCGGCTAAGTGAGGAGCGAGGACATTGCTTGCGATTATTGCTGCTGGTGACGCAAGTAGGCATTATCATTTTATATGCCCCATTGTATAC